>WFKR01000003.1:12983231-13225731 GCA_025331145.1 Rosa persica | reverse complement strand
TGCTTGAGGAAATTTGAGTCAAGTGGACTTTCAAATGTTCGGTTGAGTATCGTTTATCACATTGGTGATCAAGGCAAGTATTATCGTAGGTTTGAACCTTGGTCGAGGTGACGGGCTACTATTCAGTTAGAGATCTAGTTTGTCTGCCATGGTACTGCTTAGGGGATAACCTTGAGTTATCGCGTGCCTTTGAGTACAATATACTGCTTAAGGGATACCCTTGAGTTATCACGTGCCTTTGAGTACAATATACTGCTTGAGGGATAATTCTGGAGTTATCATGTGCCCAAGGGTATATATTTTTAAAAGAGAATGTCAGTGTTCTTTCTTTTGTCGTCCATGTGGGACTTGATTTCAAATGAATTGTGGAGTTGACGTTGGCTGCTTTAATTGGATTTTGGGTTGAAAATTGTTTAAACTGAGATTGTTGATTTATCTGGTTTTGAGTTTACTCATACGAGCTTCAAAAGCTTATCGGGTTTGTTATTTGCAACTCGGTGCACTATTCCATAGTGTAGGGGTTATTTCTACAGGTCAGGACCACCATGGCTGAGATCGAGGAGTGTGGTGCAGCAGTTTTAGATTCATAACCTACTTTTTTTATCGTACTGCTGATTGTAGTAGGCTCCTAGTGAGCTCTCGCATTGTACTTTGTTGTATCGAGTTTTGTAATCACTTGGTAATGTAAATATTTGACTCTAGTTTGAGTCTGTATTAACATTTGTGGTTTCAGTTTATCTTTGTTTGCTTGGTTTAATTGAAGAATTTTCTAAGCATTTGGGAGTTTTGTTTAGTTTTCGCGTTTCGGATTTGAATATCTTTATTAAATTCGGGGCGTGACAACTGTAATGGAAGCAAAAAATTTTGAGCTTCTAAATATCGTAGGCGGATCTTGGAAATTGAGGCATTAGGTCTAGGCAGCTGCACAAAGGTGGTAAGAGGCTTCCTTGTATCAAAATCAACCCTTATCTTTAAATACCCTTGATTCCCTGTCTTGAGAGGATCCTCCACTCAATAACAGGTCCCAGCAAGCCTCCCAATTTTCTTCCATTGTTGACACTTATTTGATCAAGTGGAATCCTATGTGCCTGAATCCAATAGGTGGCTTTATGGATTTCGATGTCATCGATAGATTGATATCTTGGCCAATGCCTTATTGAGAAACAATGCCCTTTAACAATCCAGGAGCTTTCATCCAGCAGCTTACTAGCAAGTTTCTCTGATTGGCCTTTATACCACCTAATCTTGTCTCTTCATCGGCTATTAAGATGCCAAGAAGATTGATGCCATATTCTAAATCCAGAAAATCAACATTATCCTCAAAATTAACTGACATGGCCTCAATGATTCCCTCATCCTCAAAAGGGATTTCATTTTGAGGGGTTGAAGATGAAGCCATCTGGTTAATAACAAAGGTAAAATAAGAGAAGAGGCATGCTCTTTAAAACCACAGAACGTGGACAATACCCTAACTCAATGAAAGTAGGTGAAAAATAATTGAAGAGAGATGCAAAAAAATTCGGAGAGATGAAAAGTTGACCATTCCACCATGATTGATAAGCAGTACAGGTTATGATTCTAGTTTTCAGGAAACAACAGTGTCATTACTAAGGGTCAAGAATCTTCCTCTTTTGTAGGCTCTTGGCTCCTTCTAGAGAAAAGCCAAAGCGTAGAGTAGATAGCTTCCCTCCTTGGTACATAAGAAGGGCCTAACCCTATTCAACCGTTATCAACAAAGAACCTGTAAGAAGCCTAAGAAAATAGCATTTATCCTGTAATGACCTGGATTTTTGTAGTAATTTCTTGTATTTTTCTTGAAATTAATAAGTGTCTCAGGTAGTACGAATTATGGTTTCGATGCTTAGTTCTTTTGGTTAATCGAGAATTAGATTTATTTCGAAACATTATTCACTCGAAATATTCGATTCAAGAGTTTACTTTTTTGTACCTTTCGATTTTGTGAAAGCTTCCTTCATGAAAGTTGTAGAGTGCGTCGATACGAATTCGTGGACAAGCGGAACGTAAAATCATAGTTCATATGAAGAAGTTGTGGCTTTGGGAAAAATTTTCCATTTTGGTTAAATAGGAAAAATCAGAAAAAAAAATCATAAAATTTCAGAATTTCCAAAAACAGAAATTTTTCCCTCTCCTCTCTCCCGACCTGGTTTTTGCTCAGCCATTTTCGTCGGCCCGTTTCTCTCTCCTCTGGCCACCAATCGACGCGCCGTTTGTTCCTTTCTCTTCGCCTCAGTCCCAACTCCATCTCTATGAAGTTTCAAGAAGTGAGTTAGCATGTGCACGGCGCAGCAAGGCCTGAAAGATAGGTGGCGAAGCTACAAATCACCCAGATCGAAGCTGACGATTCCGGCCACCATAGCCGGTGATTCTTAAGGGCTTTTGGAGCTCTAAGGATGTAGAAGATGTCTCCCAAGGTTGCTTTCCATGATTTCACCTGTGGAGATTGAATTTTGAAGTTTTCGAAACAAGGGTTTTTCAAATTTGTCGGCTTGTGAGGTAAAATTCAAATTTTTGGCTTATAATTTGACTATGGTGTAGTTATGAAAGTTGCAATTCGAGTTGAAATGAAGATTTTTCATGTTGGGAGTTTTGTCTAATTTTGACTTTGGGTGGGCGGCTGTGCCGCCACTGTGGTGATGGTTCCTGGCCACCCCAAGAACAGTTTCTGTCCATATATAATTCATAAATTTTGGATATTGTATGATTAAGTTATGAATTTCCAAAGTTTTAGGGTTTTCGGTTCAATCGATTTTCGATCCGTGAGGATCCAGTCGTCCGATCGACTTGTAGTTTTGATATGTTGATTGTATAAGTATTCCAGAGACCTCGAGTGGTCTGGGATGAAGTTTTGTCTCAATCGGAATTACTTTAGGAATTTTATGGCAAACGAGAGTTCAAATGTAATCGTTTTTGATTCATGGACTATGTTAAAATCGTATTGTACTTAGGTGATCGACGGAGCATATTCGATCCCTTATCTGCTGTAAGAGAAGACGTAGCAAGAGTTAGAGATGAGTAAATCTCACATGGTTTGTTTATGAACCAAGTCGCTTATTATTTGGAATTGATTGATAATTGTGAAATCGTTTTTGAAAATAAAGATTTGTTTTCAAATGATATGAACTCGATCGACTACGGTTCATAAGACTGCGGTTCACTGGTAAGAAAATGAATTTATGTATAAAACGAACTTCTTCGTTTTAATGTGTATGAACTTTAGTTGGTATTAGTGGTCATTCCTGCGTTAACTACGCGCGCGTGTGTGTGTGTGTGTGTGTGTGCGCGCGCGTATTGGATGGTGTGACATTGATGAAGTAATGATTGTGAGTTGATTGAATTGTTATTTTGAGCATTTCTCCTATGAGTATAAAATTATCATGATATGTTGATTATTTTGTAAAAGTGTGTTTTGCTTGAGGAAAGTATTTGAGTCATGTGGGGTTTGTTTTAAGTGTTTTGTTCTGAGGGCTGAAGGGTCCAAAGTTCGATGATTTAATGATAACTGAAGTAGGATTATTCGTAGGTTGGCCAAGGTGATAAGCTACGATTCAGTTAGAGCTGTAGTTTGTTGCAAGCGTACCGTCATGATGGTAACTGGGTTACTGCTTCACGAGTGCGTAGTTTCGAAGAACCCTGCTAGTGTTCTTTCTTTGGTTTATATGTGAGTTTTGGATGCTATTAAAGTAGTGATGTTGATATGATTGCTTTGATTATCCTTGAATTAAAGAATTATTATTCATGTAGTTTGTGTCAATTGAATTGAGTCTACTCATATGAGCTTCACAAGCTTACCGGGTTGTTGTTTGCAATCCTAGTGCACTGTTTCATGGTGTAGAGGTTATTCCTGCAGGTCAGGACCACTAGGGTTGAGATCAAGGAAAAGAGTGCAGCAGTGTTAGGTTCAGAACCTATTTTTGTGTGTACTACTGTTTTTGGTATGCTCCTAGCGTGCGTGTACATTTGTATATCCGTTCTCTAGAGTTTTTGTAAACACTTGTTGACGTTTTGTTGTTGCTTGGATTTATTTGAAAAAGTTTCTATGTAATTCCGGGAAATTGGTTATGTTATCGAGTTTCAGATTCGAATATTTTTATTCGAAATTCGGGGCGTGACATATCCACGAGAAAAGAAGTTGGAAATGAAGGTAGCTTTTAGAGAGAAGGGAGACATTCTCTCTCTAGGTGCTCTTCTCAAGTCTGAAAAAAAAAAGAGAAACAAGTGAAGATGGAATCAGATTGTAAAGTGGTGATATCATATCTAATCACTACTTCTACATGCAAATGCTGAAAAACATTTCCAATCATCAAAGAAATCAAGAAACTAAGCTCTTTTTCTGAAGATGTTTCTTGGGAATGGATTCCCCGTGAAGCGAATCGAGTTGCTCATGCTGCAGCCCCACTTACCTCTTAGACGGTTGGTCTCTGTAGGACACCAGCTGCCACCGTCTCTATCTTTAGTTTTGAGGAACGACGACCTACCATGTCTTCCTCTAGAAATTTACTAAGCTGTGTTTTGTACCTGGGAATGTTCTTTCCCCTTTTTGGCTACTTTATTTCCCCTTCATCAATTTGATCTAGGTTGTCTATTGGCTTTCTTTAATTGTTGTTTCTGGGCCTCTTTATAGGCTCCTTTTGGGCTTTGCCCTTAATGAAATGCTTCAGTTACCCAAAAAAAAAAAAGCAGAAGCTAGAAAAACAGCACATGAAAGCAAAGGGACAGTAGCCCCGCTTAACTACAAGAGACCCTACTAGACCATAATTCCTTAAGATAGAAATCAGGGAGGCATATTGGGCCATATTGGCCCATTCTTGAGTGCACAACCTCAACTTAGTGAGCTTTATTGTGGCATCTGTAACACAATTTGCTTCACAAGGGATCCAATTCTATTGACACAAACATTTTTGTTTTCATGTAAATCGTTAGGTAGAATGTTAACTCGAATGGCTAGCTAGCTAGTAATGGGGACGAGATGTAGAGGTCTCAAAAATGTGAAACTTTTCCCTCCTGGGATTTTAATTGCCTCTTTCTCACGTTATTACTAGATGCCTCATGGTTTGCCAATTCTATAGAGGCCTAGTTAGCTTGAATAATTTAGTGGCACACACCCTTTCTCCATTCTCATCTCATTCAGCAGTGAGAGCTAGCTTTTTGAATTAAGAGTTCAAAACGTCATCTGCAAAAAAATCCTTCAAGAAAGAATATGAGTGTTTATACCCTCCATGTATGAGACCAGTATTTCCCAGGCCAATGACACCAATTTATTTTTTATTTTATTTTATTTTTTTAGAGCCATGACACCAATATTCTTTATGATGAACATATTGATGCTTTTGTATGAGAAACTAGTTTGGAAAATTAGGAGTCCAGAATAGTAGTGTGGACTTGTAACTATAGTATTAAAGTGATTGTACGGGGGAAATGATGGAAAGAGAATGAACATGAATCATTCTCATTAAGGTGTCTTCTAGAATCTGGTGTTTTCTAGACAAGAAGTTGTGGTGAAGAAACACTACGGTGATACATAGGATATGACCATTTATTCGACGTGTCATGCTCACTTATTTAAAATAAGACTATTCAACTACGAACATAACAAAGCATAGTAATAGGCTAAGTTTGGACAAAACTAATTAAGAAATGGGTAAAAAAAAACCCAATAGCTCTTCTGGGCCCAAGAACATCCGGCCCAAAAGTTAACTGCAAAGCCCCATGCCCGGCTAGTAGTCTAAGTAGCCCATCAAGGGAAACACCTAGCTGCAAATCTGGTAACCTCCAAGCTATTATCACCTCCATAAGAGATTTGGCTGGCCAAACAGCTCATCCGACCCACGCCAACCCAATCACAGGCAGCCTCGCTACCATCTTCTCCTTTAAAATCACCAAGAGCTAGGCTCAGATTTGATCCCGCTACGCTGATCCGGACACCCAGAACCAAGGCATCCAGACACAGCTATGAAGCACAATCAATTCCAGCATTTTCTGCAACTTTGGCCAAGAAACGTTAGAGCCGCCTTCGCTTGACGTCACCTTTGACAGTAGCATGACTTGGTGAATAAACTCTCACAAGCGTACGGATCGTGTCAAGATAGGGAAGTATTAAGCCCAAAATTATCGTACCACGAGGATTAGTGGCTAACCCACAATCCTTGGGTAGTCGGAACTAAAGTCACTAAGCATATAAAGGAAAATAAAACAAATAAAAAAGCTAATCTAAGGCACCAACCCTTAGCAATGGTCGGCTTTGATTTTCACCAAAGCCTAATCAAAACTAAGAGCCAAGTGGTGGATATGCACAAATGAGTGGAAGAGTTCAATATTTTGAGAGGGGATTTTAGATTAACAAAATGTAATGAAATGTAAAGCAATAAAAATAAAAAATGAACTGTAAACAATAAAAATGAGAATGTCAGGTGTTAGGGAGGCTTCTTCACCCAAATTCTATGTGTCGGAAGCTAAGCTAATGTAGATGCAAATCTACTTTGGCGGTGGTCGTATCAAAGACGGTTCAAGGCTCAAGGACCGAAATTCTCTTTCATGGTATTCCTACTTCGGTTCAAGGGTCGTAGAACTCACTTGACATGAATTAGAGCCGGTTAAAGGGTCCCTAATTCACATCAAGAGACCTAGAGATCGAAGAATTAGACTACTAAGTGATTCACCCGAGCAATCACGCAAAGGGTGTAAATCACCATGCTTATAACCCCTCGAATACGAAGGTTTCTAGCTTAGGAATTAAAGGGGGTCAAGCCTCTAACTCCGTCCTAAACATGCTCAAAATACACACTCTAGAGTTGACTAGGCCCCTAAACATGCATTTTAACCCAACAAAAATTGATATAAGCATCCATCATATGAAAATTGTATCATTACATTAAATTAAACATCTTTTGCACAAAATTTGGGTTAGGGCACACAACCCTAACCCTCAACAAGGAAATTACTCACAACCTATAATCATGTATATCAAGATTACAAAATTCAAAGAGAAAAGAGTATAGAAGTGTAGGAGAAAACAAGGGTAGCCACAATTAGCTAGAAAGCTAACATGACTATCCTTGAATTATAACTCCCACAATTATCCAAGTCTTGAATCTTGTAGAGGAAAAGCCTTTGATGAATCATTAAAGTTTTTGGTGAGTATATCCTTCAAATTCCTAAAATAAAACTAATGACAAATATGAAATAAGGAGGAGGAAGGTGGAGAAGAGAGCAGCCCAAAGGGCTACCCTGTTTTTGGTGCGGTGTAGTTAGGTTGAGGTCAGAGAGAATAGAGAAGTAGCGCTGGTAGGGTTGGGATGAATATATATGTGGTCTTCGTTTGTGGTTGCTTGTCAATAGAGAACCGGATGATGAATATATGGCTGTGATTAAAGGGGAAATATGATTAGCGTATGGTTGGGATTGAATGGAGAGAAGAGCAGTACATGATGGGCTGCTAGCTTTCAACTAATGGTTTAATTTAGGAGTCATCATGGGCCAGCTTAGGGCTGGCCCTACCATAAATTTTAACGCTTAGGATCGGGCCGGGCCGGGTCTAGTCAAAGTTAACAAAATTTAGGACCGGGTAGGGTCGGGCAGGGGGTTAAATATGCTAACCATTACCCGCCCTAAAAGCCCGATCAATTATGGCAGAAAGGACCGGGTCGGGCTGACCTTCCGAATAGGGCTGAAAAGGGCCTTATTTTGTTTAATAAAAAAAATTACGATATTTTTTTTTCTTCAAAATGTGGCTCAATGGTTATATAGGTAATACAAGAAAATGTTTTTTGGTTGATCATATTTAATGTGTGTGTGTGTGTGTAGGAATTAACTTATAACATTTATTCATATTAGTTAAGGTGGTTATATTCAATTAACTATCTCTCTAAATCTCCTAATATTAATTGTTATGTAACAAAGAAAATAAAAACTAAAGAAAACAAAGCTTAAGAAATCAATTACAAAGAAAAATATAAATTGCATATTATCGAAAAAAGAGAAACATAATTAAAAAATACAAAAAAAATAGAAATGATTAGGGCTTATTCGGGCGAGCGGGGTAAGGGCGGGTTTAGGGGCGAAGGGCCGGGCCAAGCTTGGCCTTAACGAGCTCAAACGGGTCGGGCCAGGTTTCATTCTCATGGCCCATACCCTACCCTATTTTAAAAAGGATCAGGCAGGCCAACCTTAATGCAAGGGTCGGGTCGTGTTTCAACCCTACTGGCCGGGCGAGGTTAGGGCCGGTTTAGGACCGAAGGGCCAAATGATGACCCCTAATTCAATTAAGAAAATAGTTGCCATGTGTCAGGGCTGGATTAGGCACCAAACAATTAAACAACAATCAAAGATTGCTGTACCTGCACGTCATGGCTTGGGTTAATTAATCAAACCATTGGTTAATTAAATAAATCAACCAATGATTAATTAATTAAGCCAACGATTAGTCAATTAATTGTTTCTTTTCTTCATTCCCTTCTTCCCTTCTTCGATCATAAAGCACATCAGAAGACATCATCTTGAAATACTCGGATTCGGCTTCCTCACACATGTTGACTATGGTTGACCGGTATCGACTATTTCGTCATTTTGTCAGAATACTTCAATTTGCATAATTTCACACCATTTCCACTTGATTTCGGCAATTCCACTTATTTCCTACACAATAAATAAAAATTGATTAATTACATAATAATTGACTCGAGGATTAGCTTATTTTAGTGTTTTAGATACAATTACAAACATATAAATGCGTGTAATCACAGCAAGAGACGAGCAACCATAAGATGACCATCAAAAGTTCCAATTCAAAACTTCCACCCTAGAAGTAGAAGTGGTTTATTTGTTAGAGGGAAAGTGGAGTAGAGAGGTACATCACCCTCCGATAAGATTCGACGAAGACGTCCTAAAGTTTCAACGCGACCGAAGCCGTCGTGCCTATCACTGCCACAAGGGAGGCGTTAGAGTGAGTGTAATACCCTGGAAATTCATTATTAATTTATGTGATTTTCTGGAGATTATTGAATAGATTGTTAAGACGATTATGTGGTTCAGGTGGAGTGGAAATATTCCGGATTAATATTTATTCGAAAAGCACGTTTTAGAGGGTGTACGAAGTTTGACTTTTTATATGTTGAGTTTCTCCAAAAACTTCCTTCACTAAAGTTGTAAAGGGAGTCGATACGAGTTCGTGGATATATAGATCACGGAAATCAGAATTCGTATGAGAAAGTTATGATCGATTGAAAAGTTGGGAAATTTCTATAAATATAGAAATTTCATGATTTTTTTCAGAATACCCAAAATTTCCTTCTTTTCCATTTTCTCCCCCAAAATTCTCTCTGTTTTCTCTCCTCCGTGCGACCCGACCCGGTAAGAAACCTGACATTCCGACCCGATCGAACCTTCCACCTCCGGCCACCAACGGCGACGCAACCACCGGCCTCGAACTCAGACCAATGTCGCCAACCACCCTCTGGTGCTCGCCTTCGACGACAACGGCCGAAAGTAGCAGATCTGAGCTCCCACAGTCGAAGCTTTCAGGATCCGACCGGAATTCCCGATTCCGGCATCCCCTCGGGCCGATCGTCAGCTTTTGGAAACTTCTTCTCCTCTAGATCAGGCCCATACCCGCCTTGAAGGACGACTCAAATTGTAGAGTGAAAGATCAAGGTTTAAAGCTTTCGATGGCTCTGGTTCTGGAAACATGATCAGACGACCGAGATTGATCCAACTTCCAGACTTGAGATCTAGGATGATCTAGACGTCTTCTCGCTTAGCTCTAGGTATGAATGTTTCTCATCTCTTCAATATGAACAAGTTTGTAGTTTGTCACTTTGTCATCGTAGGTGGTTGGCCACCATCGACCGCCCACTGCTGATGGCGCGTGGCGGCCCGTCCTGCCTTCTTTTTGGGTTATGTTTTCAGTTTATTCATCTACGCATCTGTACCAGCATTTTGATATATTATAAGGTCATTTTGGGAAGTTGAAGGAATTGTATTGGGCGAACTTGACTCTAGGTTTTCCTCGATTTGCGATCTTTGAGGATCTGACTTCAAATCTTCTTCAAATTTGGAGTGGACGACCATAGGGCCGATCTGTGAAGATTCGACTGTTGGATCATCATATATTTATGTTTTGTGAATTGTGTACTAAGTGAAACCTTACGTAACTAGGTGATTGAAGGAATTGTATTCGGCGAACTTGGGCAATTGGGTAATCTTGGTTATTTAAGAAGACGCAGCTAGAATTAGAAGTGAGTAAACCTCACATGGTTCATTTACGAACGGAATTACTTATTTTTCAGAATTAATTGATATATTGTAAACCATTTTCGGAAATGAACATTTGTTTTAAATGATATGAACTTGATCGACTACGATTCATAAGACTGCGGTTCACATGTATGAAAAATGAGTTTTAAGCATAAAAATGAGTTTTGTGATTTTGAACTATAGTTGGTATTAGTGACATTCATGAGAGGATGACAACATATTTATATATTTAAATGATATGTTTATGTTATAAAGAATGGAGCTTTGGTGTGGAATTGGTATGGGTTGTGATTGTGATTTTCTTATAAATGTGTATGGTTTTGTATTGTATAACCAAGGTGGTGATTATAATTGATATTGCGGATTGGTTATGATGCTATTGATGATTTAGATGAGCCTTATAGTAATTTATATTTCACTAAGTATTTGAAGTAGATTGTTGAGTGAATTAGGTTATGTGTTATTTAACAATTTTATGTGCATGTAATCTCCTGAACTAAAATCATACGCTGGAATTACCATTATTATGTATTGTTTTAATTGCATATGTAGGGATTATCATTTGTTTGCCTTCATGTAATCATCTGAACTAAATCATATGCAGGGGTTACCATCTTTTTTGATTTGCTTAATTTCAGCATTCTAGTCTTCTATTTTGTTTATTGAAGTTTACTAATACAAGCTGTCTAAATACTTACCGGGTTTGTTGTTGCAACCCGGTGCACTATTCAATGGTGTAGGGGTTGATTCTGCAGGTCAGAGAAATCGTGGCTGAAATAGGATTTATGATGTCGTAATACTAGGTGTTCAGAAGCTAATTTTATTACTTGACTTCATTTAGACTTCCATTTTGTAGTAAGCTCTGAGGGAGTGTTTACTTATTATTTTGTTAATGCAACTTAATTGGTAAACTTTGTGTGATGTAATATATGACTCTAAAGAACGAGTCTGTATTGACATTGTAGGTTCTAGACATTATGTTGTATTTGTTTTAAGTTCAAAATTTTACAGGTACTTAGTGTGATGTTTGAACCAGTCATGCCCTGTGTAATTGTTTTTGTTTATTATTTGTGCTTAAATATCGGGACGTGAAACTGAGAGCAAGGAGCAGCGCGACTAGGGAGAGGCTTAGAGTAAATATAATTTGTGTTCATTGTTGGGTTATAATTCATTTACATATTTTTTGCCCTAAAATATAGAAATTACTTGTTCTAAAGTCCAATTTAATGTTGATTAATCCAATTTCATTATTTTCTTAATCTTATACTTTTGCTTAAGATTTGTGTTTATTTATAAATATTTATTATATTTTCTTTATCATGTTAGGAAATGATGGAAGCATGGAAATAAAAAGTCAACTTTAGCATTTTTTCCTACTTCGGTTAGGAGAAACCGAGCTAAACAAGGAAGGAAGGGCTGCAGACTAACCAAACGAAATCTAAATGAGCTAAAATTTTCCAGATCCATTCTAGACATCTCAAGGATCATTTCTTATGAATAGTGCAAGAGCTAGATTGGAGTGGAAGACCTTCAAACAATCAGTCCAAATTTCTGAAAGACAAACTAGAAAACCCGACCTGTAAGGAGTCCAGAAGCATTTCTGGCCCAACAACATGGAAGTAAGCTCTGAAATTTTACCAGAATGATCTTCACTCATGTGGATAATTTGATATCAAGAAGTCGAAGGCCCATTATGAATTCTTGGTGGAGATATAATTGAAGGAATAAAGGAGAAGAAAGTGACCAAAAACCATCTCCATCACTTATCATTTTCATGTCTCCCACTCACAATAAAGAGAGTTTAGATGCTCTTCTCTTTTCCTTTAGCCATGTTTTTCAACTCTCTTTAATCATTACTTCCACTCATACTCCACCTCCATACTTCCACTATCATATTTCACCTCATTTATTCTACTTTCACTATCATACTTCTCTTTATCTTCTCTATATAAGCATCTTTTCATTACACTCTTGAGAGACCACCCCCATATACCACTTCATTAGATCTTTTTCTCTCTATATTCTCTACAATCTACTATCATCTCATCCACAAAACCTCCATCACCACCACCATCAATCCATAACATCTATTACCACTACCACCACCAAAGTCATCATCTTTCCCATCTACCCATCCTATTTCATATACATAAAGCTTCACCATTTCACCATTTCACAACTTGATCATTTCCACTTCTCATATTTCATCATCAATCTTTAAAGAAGAAGGAGAGGAGTCTAGCATCACTTGAGGAATCATCATCACCATGACAAAACCTCTATGAGTTCATCTACATCATCCTCAATTTGACCATCACTAGTCACTTCTCTATCCCTACTTTTTAGTTTGATATTCATAAATATGTTGGAGCTTATTTATTTGATTATGAGTGAGTAGTTAGTTTGTTGGGGCTAGGGTTGAAAGCCCTAGCCAATCTTGTTTGACTTTGATGTAAATATTATGGTTGATGCACTTTACTTTAGCACCTTAACATGCTAGTTCAAGAGCTGAATGTTTATGCTTAAACTTAATCAATTTGGGTATGAATATTTTCTATGACATGAGAAATAATTAAGGCTTGATTAACCTTGGTTGTTTGAAGCATGATAGCATATCATATGTGCATGTTAGGGTTGTGAACTACAATCACTTAGAGATAAGCTTGGTTGGTTTGCATAATTTCTTCATCTCCAAGCTTTATGTACTTAGATATATGCATTAGATACCTAACCGGATTGAAATGCATGATTTAAGTAGTTAAGTACTACACCCGAGAGGGGTTGCTTGATATCATCAAAGGAGCATGTCCCTTATCATACCCGAGAGGGATGCAAGGAGAGAAATTGGTTAATTAAAATGACATCATTCATTATAGAAGCATCATTGTTTGCAAGAAAGGCTAGAGGTAAAAACCTTAAGTCCTAACTCTCATCCATTTTATTATATCTAATTTATCTTAGGCTATTTTACATTTCAAGTATTCATTTAGCTGTTTCCGAATCAAATCATCTCTAAAACTAAAATCAAAACACTACCCCATCTTGCATATAATCACCATGAACTTTGGTTCATTTGTGAGCCCTTGTTTGTAATTTGTACATTTGCATATTCATCTAGCATCCTTTAGGTTTTCCTTAGTTAGAGTGGGTGTTCCAATCCCTTGGGTACGATATCCCCTACTCATAATCCCTACACTATAACTTGGCCCTTATACTTGAGGGTGACTATTTGTCTAACAAGTTTTTGGCGCCGTTGCCGGGGATTGGTGTAAAATCCAATTCCTAGTTGGGTTTGCCTTAGGGTAGCTAGAAATTTTAGTTTTGTTTTCTGTTTCAACTTGTGTTTTTATCTTTTCTTTGTTTTGTTAATTTTTGTGGTAGTTACCTTATTTTTGAAATTGTAATAAGTACTTTGGGTAAGTAAATTAGTAAATTGTGGTAAGAAAAAGACAAATTGTGAGCATGTTGAAAAATAAAAAAGAATTAATCTTGCCTATTTTCCATTTGTTTATTACTTATTGCAATTTCACTTTCTAGTTGCAAAATTAAATATTTGATGGTTAGATTTATTTCTTTTGGATTAGAAGTTGATAGAAATTTGTAAACAAAAATAAATAAAAAGAAGTGTGTTAGTGTTTTAATTGTAAGTAGTAAATTGAGAGGAATAGGTGAAGTCTCTTTTGTTAATATTGGCCTAAACCCCTTATTGGTACCTAGTTCAGCTCTCTTAAGGTTGAGGGCGGTTTTTATTAACCACTTGTTGAACTGTCTTCACACTTACGACTTTTTTCATCTTAGTAAGTATAGCCTATGTGGAATGGTGTCTAGGAAGGGGACAACGTTCATGACGGGTTTTGTTGGATCCAGAAGTGCTTGCAAATGGGCCTAAACCACTATGTGGGAGTAGCTCATGCCAAAATAGATTTTACCTCTCGTGGTCGCCCTTCCCTACCTGGCCATTTCAGTAAGGTTGCCCAAAGGATGCTAAAGGGAATTTGTGTCTAGACGACTATACTTGGGCCGCATGTCCACTTGATTTACTGCTTGGAATTAGATTCGCTATTAACAATATTTATAACAAAAGAAAATGTTGTGATACACTAAGGTATATTGGATAAAACATACTCTTGAAAAGGGTAGCTGTTTCAGTCCCATTGCACATCGAGATTTCCTGTTCCCGTACCTAAGTGTTGAAAATAAATTGAAAAGAAAAAAAAAAGGTCGTGATTTTTTTTATTTTTGTATATACCTTGCATTTTAATTATAGTTACTTATATCATTCACTTTGTATGTCCTTTAGGTGTGTATGAATCTTATAGCTCAATCAAGTGAAGAGCATCCATCTCCTCCAAACACACCAAGTGATGATCAAGACTATATCATTCAAGAGGATAGTGGTGAAGAAGAACCTCGTCCCATCGGTCCACACAATCTACTTCAATACATTGATCAAAGAACACAGGAGTTGTCAAGGCAACTAAGGAAGGAGTGTCCTGAACTAAAAATGGATGATGAACCAAGGCCATTGAAGGACTACACCGTTCCTACTTTCACAAATCATCCAAGTTGTATTGTCTTGCCACCATGTGCTCATGCCTTTTCCATTATGCCAAGTACCTTGCAACTTCTACCGGCTTTTGATGGTGGCTTCACCGGCGATCCTTTTAGGCACATTAAGCTCTTTAATGAAGTTTGCTCAACGGTCCAGCTCAATGGTATTGATGAAGACAATCTTAGGCTAAGGCTTTTCCCCTTCTCCTTGAAGGATAAAGCCAAAGATTGGTTGTACAAGATTCCTGCGGCAACTATCAACTCATGGGATAACATGAAGGCCGCATTCCTTAAGAAGTACTTTCCACCATCAAAGAGCAATGCATTAAGGAATTCACTCATAACTTTTCACGAGTTCCCATCGGAGTTGTTCCATGAGTCTTGGGAGAGATTCAAAAACATGGAGCAGAGTTGCCCTAATCATGGTGTTAAGAAGTGGTTGCTATTAAGCACTTTCTATAATGGGTCAAGTCAAGATACCAAGAGAAGAATTGACAATGCTTGTCAAGGGAGCTTTATGGATAAAAATGAGATTGAAGCGGAAAGCGTTCTTGAGTCACTAGCCGAGTCATCCCAACTCTATGATAATCAAAGTGATAGAAGACCGGTGAAGGAAGCTAATGTGATTTTGAAGGATCAACAAAGAAGAGGAGGTATGTATGAGATGGATCCACCTAACACTCAAATGCAAATCGAGTTGAAGAGGATTGAGGCCAACATGAATAAGAAGCTAGACTTGATTCTTAATACTCAAGGAAACCGGGAGCACCTTCAACCTATGTCTAGCAAGATGGTTGAGCATGTGTGTTTAATTTGTGAGAGTGATCAACATGAGACAATGCTTTGTCCAAGAGGAGGTGCACTCCAAGTTGATATGGAGCAATGCAACCAAGTTGGTTTCCAACCAAGACCAAGAAATGATTCATATAGTAACACCTACAATCCCGGATGGAGAAACCACCCTAACTTTGGGTGGGGAGGCAATCAAATCCGAGAACAAGGGTTGGGGAATCATGATCAAGGCCAAGGTTTTCAACGGCCTAGTGGTGGCTATCAAGGTGCAAGTTCCTCCAACTACAACAATCAAGGAGCCAATAATCAATACCAAAAGGCACCTTATCAATCTCCACCTCAAGCACAACCTATAATGCCACCTCAAGAGTCATTAAAGAAGCCTAGTGTTGAAGACATGTTAATGAGTTTCTTTATAGAGAACAAAGGTACTCAAGCAAAGCAAGATGAGAGAATCAATGTCCTTCACCAAAGTATGAGCAAAGTTGAGATACAAATGGGACAGCTAGCCCAAGAGTTAAGCCAAAGGAAGCAAGGTGTGTTTCCAAGTCAAGTGGAGAACAACCCAAGGCATGAAGCCAAGTCCATTACTACTTTGAGAAGTGGGAGGCAAGTTGAGAATAATGTGTACATGCCTACCAATGAGGAAGTTGTGACTCCTAGAGAGCCGCCATGTTTTGAAAAGAGAGAGAAGGGCAAGGCAAAAGAGTTGTCACATGAAGAAGTCATCTTGGGGTTTAATAATGGTGAAGAAGCTTTGAATGAGAAGACGAATGCCTTTGACAAACCTTTGGGTTTGAGAGTAGCTTTAGAAGAAGAAAAAGAAGTGCAAGAGGAAGCCTTGAAGAACAAACTTAATACCAAGGCCGAAACTCATGACAAAAAAGGCTCCACTTCAACCGACAAACCATTCAAGAGAGGTATCACTTTCAATCCTCCTATGAAGATAGTTCAAGAGAAAGAAGTTTCCCTTCCTTATCCTCAATTTCAAAGAAAAGAGGCATTGAGGCAAAAGAATGAGAAGGTGAAGAAGGAGTTTCTTGACTTATTTAGGAAGGTGGAGATTAACATCCCTCTTTTGGATGCAATCAAAACAATTCCTACATATGCTAAGTTTCTCAAGGAGCTATGTACCCACAAAAGGAAGTTTGAGAAGGATGAAAAAGTGTGTCTAAGTGAAGAAGTTAGTGCAGTTTTGCAAAGAAAGCTTCCACCAAAGTTGAAAGATCCCGGTTCATTCACTGTTCCATGCAAGATAGGTAAAACCTTCTTTGATAAAGCTTTGATGGATTTGGGTGCTAGTAGCAACTTAATGCCTTATAGCATATATGAGTCCCTTGGAATTGGTGAAATCCGGCCTATTGCTATCTCTTTGCAAATGGAGGATAGGAGTATTGTTTACCCAAGAGGGGTTGTGGAAGATGTTCTTGTGAAGGTAGAAGACTTGATCCTACCGGCGGATTTCATCATTTTAGACATGGAAGAGGCTCCTCTTCATGAAAAATAGTTACCTATCATCCTTGGGAGAGCATTTATGGCAACCGCCGGTACGAAGATTGATGTCAAGGAGGGCTTGATGACCATGACCGTTCATGATACCACCATTGCTTTTAGAATCTTTGATGCAATGAGTAAGCCATCAAACGCCTATGATTGTTTCCGGATTGATGTTTTGGATGGTATGGACAAGATGGTGGAGAAAACTTTCATTGAAAATGCATCCCAAGATCCATTGGAGACATGTTTACATCATAATGGTATGGAGTTCATTGAAGAGGCAACCAAAGAAGCAGAGCTTACGTTTGAAGCCTTAAGGTCTTGCACTCCGCATTTACAACCAAAGATGGAGATACCTCTTACTAACTCTACCCCTTTACTTCCATCAATTAAGTGTCATCCTACTCTTGACATGAAACCACTTCCTTCTCATTTAAAGTATGCTTTCATTGGTGCAAACCAGAAGTTGCCAGTAATCATCTCTTCACAATTGAGTGGTTTACAAGAACAAAAGCTACTTAGGGTGTTAGATGATCACAAGGAGGCCATTGGTTGGACTATAGCCGATGTCAAAGGCATAAGTCCAAGTATGTGCATGCATAAGATCCTTCTTGAAGATGATATGAAGCCTATGAGGGATCCACAAAGGAGGCTCAATCCTCCAATGCAAGAAGTAGTGAGGAAGGAAGTAATGAAATTACTTGATGTTAGTGTCATCTATCCCATTTCTGATTCAAAATGGGTGTCACCGGTTCAAGTAGTTCCCAAAAATAGTGGCATAACGGTTGTGGCTAATGATAAAGGAGAGCTTGTCCCTCAAAGAATAGCAAATGGGTGGAGAGTGTGTATCGACTACCGCAAGCTCAACAATGCTACAAGAAAGGATCACTTTCCATTGCCATTCACTGAACAAATGCTAGAGAGACTTGCCGGCCATGAGTATTATTGCTTTCTTGATGGATATAGTGGCTACAATCAAATCCCTATTGCTCTGGAAGACCAAGACAAGACCACCTTCACTTGTCCATATGGCACCTTTGCCTACAGAAGAATGCCATTCGGTTTTTGCAATGCCCCGACAACTTTTCAAAGGTGCATGATTTCCATTTTTAGTGATATGGTGGAGAGATTCATTGAAGTGTTCATGGATGACTTTAGTGTCTTTGGGGATTCATTTGATCAATGCCTACACCATTTGGCGCTTGTGCTTCAAAGATGTGAAGATTGCAACCTAGTCTTGAATTGGGAGATATGCCACTTCATGGTGAATGAGGGAATTGTTCTTGGGCATGTGGTGAGTGCAAGAGGAATGGAAGTTGACAAGGCCAAGGTGGAGCTCATTTCCAAGTTACCACCTCCACATAATGTCAAAGCAATTAGAAGCTTTCTTGGACATGCTGGTTTCTATAGAAGGTACATGAAAGATTTCTCCAAGATCTCTAAGCCCTTTTGTGATTTGCTAGCCAAGGATGCTCCTTTTGTGTTTGATGAAAATTGTTTGAAAGCATTTGAGACAATAAAGGTGATGCTCACTCAAGCTCCTATCATGATTGCACCGGATTGGTCTCTTCCTTTTGAGTTAATGTGTGATGCTTCAGATTATGTTATGGGAGCTGTCTTGGGTCAAAAGAGGGAGAAGGTACTTCATGCTATTTACTATGCTAGTCGTACCTTGAATGATGCACAAATTAACTACACCACAACGGAGAAAGAACTTCTTGCAATTATCTTTGCTCTTGAGAAGTTTAGAAGCTATTTGTTTGGTACCAAAGTTGTTGTGCACACGGATCATAGTGCCTTGAAGTATATTTTGTCAAAGAAGGAGGCTAAGCCAAGATTGATAAGATGGATTTTGTTGTTGCAAGAGTTTGATATTGAGATAAAAGACAAACCGGGGAAAGAAAACCAAGTGGCTGATCATTTATCAAGATTGGTTGAAGGAGGTGATGACTCCTCCATTCCTTTGAAGGACACTTTCCCGGATGAGCAATTGTTCAATATCAATCTCAAAGAACTCCTATGGTTCGCTAATTTGGTGAACTACCATGCAAGTGAAGGGAAATACATTCCAAGTGAGCTTGATTATCAAGGAAGGAAGCGATTCCTCAAGGAAGCACGCCATTATTTGTGGGATGACCCATATTTGTTCAAGTTTGGCAAGGATCAAATATTGAGAAGAAGCATAGCTCAAGAGGAGGTTCCTAGTATCCTTTCCCATTGTCATACACTTGCTTGTGGAGGTCATTTTGGAGGGAAGAATACGGCATTCAAGGTACTAAGTTGCGGTTTTTATTGGCCTACTCTTTTCAAAGATGCACATGCCTATGTTAGTACTTGTGATAAATGTCAAAGAAGTGGTAACATTGCTTCAAGGAATCAAATGCCCCTCACCAACATCATGGAAGTAGAAACTTTTGATTGTTGGGGCATTGACTTCATGGGACCATTCCCAAGCTCTTATGGCAATCAATACATCCTTGTAGGAGTTGATTATGTGTCTAAGTGGGTAGAAGCAATTGCAAGTGCCAAGAATGATCACAATGTTGTGCTCAAATTCCTCAAGGAGAACATTTTCCAAAGATATGGCACCCCAAGAGCCATCATAAGTGATTGAGGATCCCACTTTATCAACAAGCATTTTAAGGCTCTATGCAAGAAGTATGGCATCAAGCACAAGGTTGGCACTCCTTATCATCCACAAACAAGTGGTCAAGTTGAAATATCAAACCGGGAGATCAAGAACATTCTAGAAAAAGTTGTGGGAATTACAAGAAAAGATTGGAGCACCAAACTTGGAGATGCATTATGGGCTTACCGAACTGCCTACAAGACTCCACTTGGTATGTCACCTTACCGGTTAGTATATGGTAAAGCATGTCACTTACAGGTGGAATTAGAGCACAAAGCAAGTTGGGCAATCAAAAAGCTTAATTTCGATCTCGACAAAGCGGGAGAGAAGAGGAAGCTTGACTTATGTGAGCTTGATGAAATCCGGATGGAGGCTTATGCAAATGCTAAGTTATATAAGGAGAGAAGTAAGCTTTATCATGACAAGAAGCTGGTCAAGAAGGAATTTCATAAGGGACAACTTGTTCTTCTATACAACTCAAGACTTAGATTGTTTCCCGGAAAGCTTAGATCAAGGTGGAGTGGTCCCTTTGAAGTTGTACAAGTCTTTTCCCATGGTGCTATTGAGATCATGAATCTAAAGGATGAGAGCATCTTTAAAGCTAATGGTGATCGGTTAAAGCCATATTTGTTAGCAAGCTTGGGAAATGAAGAAGAGGCCCTTTATTTCATGGATGCTCCTCTCGTTCCTCTTCATTAATTTGGGGAGTAAATGGACCGGCAAGATGTCCTTAAAGGAAAGCCCTACTTGGAGGTAGCCATGCATATGATGCAAGTGAAGGATGATGAGTTCCCTTGAAGCCACCTTTTTGAAATAGCATCACCAAATTTGAGAGCATTGGATTGCAAGGCTTTCACGCCTTGTTGTGGGTGATTGTTGGTGACTTTTGGAGCACTTGTGGTCTACAAGGGGGAGCAAATTCTAAACCTTCTTTTGCATTAAATTTCCTATTTCTTACTTAGTTGTTAGTTTGTTTGTATTATTTGTGTGTGATTTGTGTGTTAGCCCTTCCCCTCCATACTTAGACTTTTTCATTGAAATTGCTTTCAAGAAAATACTTTGTAACATTTGGGACAATGTTAAGTTCAAGTGTGGGGGGAATGTGTGTTAATGTTTTGTAGTCTTAAAAAAAAAAAAAAACATTCATTCAGTCTTATTGAATTCAGCTACTTATTTAAAAAAAAAATACACTATACTAAGCCAAATAAGCAGCCCCGGAAGAGTTGAGGCTGAGCTCAAGGGAAAGGTGAGAGCCACCATTGTAACCGCCCGAGCCACCGGAGTAGTAGCCATAGCCGCTACCTTCCTCGGAAGAAGTCTTCATGTTGCCAAAGATGTCCTCACCATGCATGGGAAACAGTGGAAGGGTTTCAATCGCCTGGTGATCGTCTCCTCGTTGTTCCATGAAAGTTTGTTCTTCATTCATGTCAACACCAGTGGAACTAGTTGACCCAAAATTGAGATTAATGGATCCACCAACAAGCCCTGATCTTTGCATGGACACATGAACATCTGAAGTGAACCTCTTCTTCTGCTTCTCCCGAGACTTGTGGTTATGAAACCAATAAAAGACGTTCTTGTTCTCAACCTTTCCATACCATTTCAACTGGAGAGTGATCCTCTGAACCTGCTCTACAGTTGAGGACTTGACTCCTTTATCATGGTAAAGCTCCTTAAGAATTCTTATCTGATCCGTAGTAGGAGCCCACCTGGTACTACTCCTCCTGCAATGCATGTTAGCACTATTCCTGGCTGCTTTGTTGCTTCCTCCATCCTCCGTTGGTTGCTGGGTTTGTGGTTTCATTGGTGATGGGTTGAGAGAATGCGAGAATTGAAGAATGGTGATGATGAGTAATTAAGAAAAATTGATGTTACAAATATTGGGAAGGACTAAAGATATGAGAGAGAAAAGTCAGACTACGTGTCACATTAAAGTTGCCCTAAAACACGGAAAAGAAATGATTATTGGCGCATGGGGAGCGCGTGGGGGAACCAAAAGAATTTCGGTGAGCTGTAACAGACAAGCAATAGCCGAAAGCTGCCGTAAATCTCAAAAAAGAAAAGTCATAGCATGTCTCGGATCAACACCTCAACCGTAGCTGTGGATGGAGGCCCGAAGGGCAACCTTTCATAGGCCGAATTGCTGAAACAAGGGAAGCTACCAAGCAACATGGTGCCTAACAGGAGCAAGCCCAAGATGTATGAACAAGGAGAAGAGTCCAGGCTGAAGGACTATAAACATTAAGCGCTGCATGGGAGGCAACCCATTTCAACTGTAGCTGTGGAGAAGCCATCAACGCAGATTTGTTTTTTTGAACTCTTCATTCTCTTTTATTTTCATAATAAAATAAAAATATAAAAATATATATAAAAAATAATAATAATGACAATAGAGAGTATTATGATCTTTAAATGGGAGCTTTTCTAAACTCTTGCATTTAGCTTGTGTTTACTTATTTTGTTTTAGTAATTATGTAAAGTTGTTTAGTTTTACTCCATCCATGCTTGAGTTTTTCGTTGAACAGTTTTTAAGAGCATCATTTTAATATTGAGGAAAATGTTAGATTTAAGTGTGGGGGGAATATGTGTTAGTGTTTATTATTATAAAAAAAAAATTCTAGTACTTTTTTTTTTTTTTGTTTATTTTAGGTTCCTTCCAACACCAATTATGAACTTAAGCTTAATATTTATGTGGGCTAGAAAGCATGTTTGAATCTAATGAGCTTTATTTTTAAACATAAATGATTATGGATCAAGCGTTTGATTTCATTTATATCAATATTTGTCATATCAATATATTGAGCTAGAGAAGTATAGTGAGACTTGTGGGAGCTATTATATGTCATATACTGAGAATTGAGCTTAATTGAAGTGCATGTATAGTTCTAAGCACTAATTTCTTCATGAGTGAACATCTCATTTGCTTTGCATCTCTAGAACTTGCTTCATATCTTTTGAAACTCTTTGTCTCAATTTTACATCTGGAAAATGATTTAGGCAACTAGGAATCCACCATAGCCAAATGAGTATGTCCCAAATGATTGAATATCCTTAGATTGCCATTTTGAGCCTTTGTGTAATTAGCCTTTCATTTCTTCACACCATAAATGTCTACCCTTAACTTAAACACTTGCCTCACCCTTTCAAGTTTTCTTAATGAGCAATACAAGATTATTTATGTCATGGTGCTAAAATAAACGAGTTTGGGGGTACTAGAAAAAGAATAAGTGTGGAGGTGCTATTTGTTTTACAATTCTATTTTATATTTGTAAGAGAAAAAAAAATAGTTAAAAAAAAATCTCGAAAGAATGTTATTTCAATTCAATAATTAGTTTTTGTTTAAATTTTGGGGGAGTGATGAGAAAGTGAAAATTTTGAGCATCTTTAGTTCTTAAATTTTTAATCTCAAAAGGATTATTGTTTATTAAGTTGCTTGAAAATTTTTTTTCCCATCCATTTCATTTCTTTAACCCTTAACCCTAAGCCTCATTACAACCAATAAAAGTCCTTTTTCATCCAAGATGTGATTTTGTTGATATGTGGAGATAAGATTGAAGAGCAAGCATATGACGGTATTGCATGAGATTGTTTTGAGTGTAGAATAGTTAACACATAAACATTTGTGTGAAAAATAGAGTGAATATCTTGTGAGTTTATGGTTAACATGGTTTGACATGCATTCTCAATTTCGATACGTTGAAATGACAAATTAAAGACATGCTACACATTTCAAAACGCAAGCAATTGATTCATGATCCATGAAGCTTTAAGACTTAACTTGATTTCCATGCCTTGTTTATATTGTGTTCTCTGAGAAAATTGTTGGAAGGATTAGGTAGTTGTTGTAGTGTCGGATTTAGGTTGGTTTGCTTGAGGACAAGCAAAGTTCAAGTTTGGGGGTATTTGTTGGGTCATAATTCATTTACATATTTGTTACCCTAAAATATGGAAATTACTTGTTCTAAAGTCCAATTTAATGTTGATTAATCCAATTTCATTATTTTCTTAATCTTATACTTTTGCTTAAGATTTGTGTTTATTTATAAATATTTATTATGTTTTCTTTATCATGTTAGGAAATGATGGAAGCATGGAAATGAAAAGTCAACTTTAGCATTTTTTCCTACTTCGGTTAGGAGAAACCGAGCTAAACAAGGAAGGAAGGGCTGCAGACTAACCAAACGAAATCTAAATGAGCTAAAATTTTCCAGATCCATTCTAGACATCTCAAGGATCATTTCTTATGAATAGTGCAAGAGCTAGATTGGAGTGGAAGACCTTCAAACAATCAGTCCAAATTTCTGAAAGACAAACTAGAAAACCCGACCTGTAAGGAGTCCAGAAGCATTTCTGGCCCAACAACATGGAAGTAAGCTCTGAAATTTTACCAGAATGATCTTCACTCATGTGGATAATTTGATATCAAGAAGTCGAAGGCCCATTATGAATTCTTGGTGGAGATATAATTGAAGGAATAAAGGAGAAGAAAGTGACCAAAAACCATCTCCATCACTTATCATTTTCATGTCTCCCACTCACAATAAAGAGAGTTTAGATGCTCTTCTCTTTTCCTTTAGCCATGTTTTTCAACTCTCTTTAATCATTACTTCCACTCATACTCCACCTCCATACTTCCACTATCATATTCCACCTCATTTATTCTACTTTCATCATTACTTTCACTATCATACTTATCTTTATCTTATCTATATAAGCATCATTTCATTACACTCTTAAGAGACCACCCTCATATACCACTTCATTAGATCTTTTTCTCTCATCAACAAATAAAATTTTATTTCTGGATAGAAATACAGAAAATTGGATTTAGTTTTTGTATACTCTCCTCACAAAAATGAAAAATGAAACAGTTATTCCAATTTTTTTCTTTAGCCTCATAGAAAATTGATTCATTTTTGTGTTAGTTTTTTTTTATTAAATAAACAACTCATATACAACAACTAGTCTATTGTAAATCGAATTCACAACCTCTCACTTATAAATAAGAGACTTATGCCACTAGACCAAATGGTACTGGGCTTGTGTTATTTTATTTATAATATAAATCGGCATATTATTGATAATGTGGTAGCATTACAAAAGAACTTACTTGAAAGTAACTCAAAAAAATAAATAAATAAATAAGTTCCCCACACACAACATTACACTCGTCTGATTTTATTGCACTTCGGTCGGCGCTAGGATTTGTGCACTCAAAGGAGGTTTTGAGTGATGGTCAGTCCGGCGGGCTGGGGATGTTTTGGAAGGAGGATGTCCAGGTCCAGGTTGGTACTTTTTCTCCTCACCACATCGATATCATGATTGATGGAGGATCTGGGAACCCTAGATGGCACCTTACGGGTTTCTACGATTTCTCCAAAACATCTGAAAGGGATCGGTCATGGCAGATTTTGCGTGATCTGAGGGACCTTGACTCTTTGCCGTGGGTTGTCATAGGAGACTTCAATGAGATCCTTAATAATGGAGAGAAAAAGGATGGTCCGGTTACGGCCGAGCAATAGATGAGAAGTTTTCGTGAAGCCTTAGGCTATTGTGAACTGCTTGATTTGGGATTTCAAGGGCCGCAGTCAACATGGTGGAACTCGGAAACCCAACTATGTCTTGACAGAGCAGTGTGTAAAGAATCCTGGTGTGACATCTTTGGATTTGCAAGATTGAAACATCTTCCTCCTTGCGATTCCGATCATGTCCCTATATTGCTGCATGCTAGTACGACCCCTTTACCTATAAGGCCGAGACATCACAGGTTCAAATTTGAGTCCTAATGGTTACAACATAGTCAGTGTGATGAAGTTGTATCTGGATCATGGAGAACTGATGTGTCGGGTCCACCCATGTTTCAAGTTGCAAAGAAGATTATGCATACAAGATTGTCGTTGGATAAATGGCAGAAAAAAAACGTTTAAAGGGAGGCAACAACAAATGTTGGGAATTAGGGCAAGAATGGATGAGCTAATTGATGTTACCATTACTGAACCTATTCTGGCTGAGAAGAAGTTATTGATGGAGAAACTACAATGTTAACTCTCTCAAGAGGAAACATTTTGGAAGCAACGGTCCAAAGTTACCTGGCTAAAAGAAGGTGACTGAAATACCGGTTACTTTCATAAAAAGGCAGTTAACAGAAGGAGGAAGAATACTCTGAATGGGCTATTTGATGAGACCGGAGAATGGTGTGAGTTTGACGAAGGCATGGAGCGGGTTATAACTTCCTATTTTTCTTCTATGTTCATTGCTTCCGATATTGATTTGGAGGCGATGCATACAATACTAGAAGCTATCCAACCGTGTGTGACTCAAGATATGAATGAACGGCTGTGTGCGGTTACTCTTTGGATAAAGTAAGAGGTGCTCTCCTTCAAATGTATCCGACTAAGTTCCTTGGGCCGGATAGGATGCCTCCATTGTTTTTTCAGCATTACTAGGACACTGTTAGGGAAGATGTCACTGAAGTAGTTCGGAGCTTTTTACAGTCGGGTTAGCTACTTAGGCAAATAAACTTTACTCACATTTGTCTAATTCCAAAGGTATCCAATCCTGAACATATGTTTGATTTGAGACCAATAGCGTTGTGTAATGTTATATACAAGATTTGTTCGAAAGTTATTGCTAACAGGTTGAAAGTTATTGGGGAAATTACTGGTCCTCTTGTACTTTTAATGCATCTACAGTTCAGTCCATGCTATTCCAATTTTAACAGATAACTCCCCAAACATTCAAATTTCACACAATTTGATTCAAATGACCATTTTACCCCTCATTTATTCTTTTTTTTTATATTATTCTTCTCTCTCTCTTATATATATATATATATATATATATATATATATATATATGTATGTACATATATATATATATGTGTGTGTGTGTGTGTGTCTGTATATGTGTGTGTGTGTATATTTTTTATTCTTCTCTCTCTTTTTATATATATTTATATGTATATGTGTGTGTATGTGTGTACATATACATATATATATGTAGATATATATATCTAATGTGTTTATGGTCTATATACTATGTTTATGTTTCATATTATAAAAAAATTCACAAATTACTTTTATATATCTAATGTGTATGTATATATCTATATATATATATATGTATGTATATGTATATGTAGATATATAAATATATGTATAATTTTATACATATGCGTGTGTGTATATATAATGTGTATGTGTGTGTGTATATATATGTGTGTGTGTATGTGTATGTATATGTATATGTAGATATATATATATATATATATATATATATATATATGTATGTATGTATATGTAGATATATGTATGTGTGTGTGTATTAGATATATAAAAAAAAATAAAAAAAAAGGAAGTGAGGGGTAAAATGGTCATTTTGGACTAAATTGTGTGAAATTTGAATGTGTGGGGAGTTATATGTTAAAATTGGAATAGCATAGACTGAACTGTCGAATCCCAAAAAGTACATGGAGGGAGCATTAATTTCCCCAAAGTTATTTTGCCGAAGCTGATTTCACCTTTTCAAAATGCCTTTGTTCCCGACAGATTGATCACGGACAATATTCTGGTTGCAAATGAAGGCTGGATGGCTTTGAAACTGGATCTAAGCAAAGCTTATGACAGAATGGAATGGACTTTTCTTAGAAAGGTAATAGAGCGGTTTGGTTTTGATTCTACATGGATTGAAATGGTGCTCTGTTAGATATTCCTTCTTGCTTCGTGGTAAACCTCGCGACCTTGTGATTCCTAGCAGGATGTTGAGACAAAGAAATCCTTTGTCTCCATATTTGTTTCTTATTGGAGCCGAAGGATTCTCTGCTTTGCTCCAACAGAAACAGAATACTGGTTTATTAGCTGGGATTGAGATTTGTGATGATGCTCCTTCGGTAAGCCATTTATTATTTGTTGATGATAGTATGCTTTATGCTTCTACCTCATTGGAATCTTGTTATCAATTACAAGATGTTATCGAAACTTATGGGAGAGCTTCTGGACAATTGGTGAATTTTGATAAAAGCTCGGTGGTCTTTAGTAAAAATGTCACAGAACCTATGCATGAGGAAGTTGCCAGCTTGTTGGGTGTGAAGCTTGTTGATTCACATGAAAAATATTTAGGGTTACCTACTTACGTTGGGAGGAAGAAAACATCTACCTTTCAATATATTAAGGAGAATCTAGCCAAGAAGGTGGTTAATTGGCAAGGGAAGTTGTTGAGCGGTGCAGGCCAAGATATTTTAATTCGAGTGGTGGCACATGCTTTACCCACTTATGCAATGAGTGTCTTCCAATTGACAAAGAATTTTTGCGAGGATTTGGAGCAAATGTGTGCAAGATTCTGGTGGGGGGTACTCTTGATATAAGAAAAATCCATTGGAAGACGTGAAAGGCCCTATGTAACCCTAAAGAGGAAGGGGGCTTAGGGTTTCGCAGTTTATCCGAATTTAATACAGCTATGTTAGCAAACCAAGCTTGGCGAGTGATTACTAATCCGGAATCTTTGTGTGCACGGTTTTTTAAAGCTAGATACTTCCCACAAACTCCTTTTTGGAATGTGATACCCCATCCCTCTCCATCCTTCTCTTGGCGAAGCATATTTGGCACTCGTAAATCGTTAAGAAAGGGTACTTACTGGCAGGTTGGTAAGGGAGACACTGTGAATGTGTGGTCTGATGCCTGGATTCCTGGAGTACCGAATTGCAAGCCTCAAGAAGGTAATAGTGCAGCTGGAAACATTACTTTGGTTAATGAGCTAATGTGTCAGACCGGTGTGTGGAATGTTCCTTTGATTAGAGCCATTTTTCCAATGGCAGAAGCTGCAGCGATACTATCAATCCCTTTGTCTTTAAGGGAGGTGATGATCGAGTGACTTGGAAACTAGAAAAACATGGTAAGTTTATTGTGAGGACTGCTTATCGGTTTTCTTTTTCTATGTCTCCTTCTAGAAAGCCCTTTGATTTGTCATTGGGTGTAAAGTTTTGGAAGAAGTTATGGCAAGTGAATATACCTAGTTCTACTAAGGTAAAAATTTGGCTAGTGTGTCATGATATTCTGCCTTCATTGGAGAGACTTGATTCAAAGAGAGTTGATTTAGAGTCCATGATTTGTCCCTTGTGCTCTTTGGCAATGGAGTCTACTCTTCACCTTTGTAGAGACTGTGTTTTCACAAGGCAGTTGCTGCAAACCAATGCTGTGGTATCTCAGGTTTGTTACAACTCCCATTTTGCTCATCACAATCTGTTGGAGTGGTTATGCGCTTGTGCTAGTGACCTTTCTTTGGACAGTTTGGGTGAGTTAGTATATTTACTGTGGGGTGTTTGGAAAGAACGTAATTGTCGTGTTTGGGATGACAGAGCTAGCTCGGTTAATGATGTGTTGATCAAGACAGTTTCTAGGCTACAAGATTTCAGGTTTCATGCAATGACATCGAGTAGACCTGGCACTGGAGGAGTAAGGGTGACTCGTTGGGTTACTCCTCTAATATATTGGTTTAAGATTAATGTTGATGGCTCTTTTCACCATGCTACGAAGACAGGAAGTGGAGGTTTTGTTATGCGGGATTGGCAGGGTACTATGCTTGCCGGTGGTGGGAAGCCATTGGTTGGTTTGATCTCTCCAGAGCATGCAGAAGTAGAAGCATGTAAGCAGGCTGTGAAGTTTGCGGTTGAACAGGCTTTTATGCCTGCTATGATTGAAACTAATTCACTTTTGTGCAGCAACAGTTGGTAAGTCATGTTGGGGTCAATACATCAGTGTTGGGACGTCTTTATGAAGACTTGGGGGTTATTCTGGCTGCTAACCCAAATCTGCAAGTTGTTCATACCAAAAGGAGTGCAAATAAGATGGCTCATCTTATGGCAGCTTCTTGCTCCTCAATTCCAAATAAGGTTTTTTATTTTTCTGCACCTTCCTTCTTACAAGCTGCTTTAGCAGCTGAAGCTTGTAATTTATAATTTTCCTTTTCCTCAATAAAGACTGACCTCCTCTCTCTCAAAAAAAAAAAAAAAAAAACATTACACTCGTAAACACTTCAACATTTAGGAACACGACTTGATTTAAGAGAGTACATAGCAAAAGTCAATTAAAATCAACCTTCGTACCCATATTAAACTGTGCAGTTACTGTAATCCTCAAAAATCAAATGGGCCACCTCCTTAACAGGAGGGGACTAATGGTTAAATAAGTGAAAACAAAAGCAAAATAGATTAGTGATCCCAAAGACCCTGAACCAGCACCAAAACCTAACCCTAAGGTCCAAGAAGAAACCCTAACCACTGTAATCTTTGACCAATTGTAGCCTTTTTCATCAACGCCGTTGCCAACATCAAAACCACCATCAGGAATCTAAAAGCAATCTTTTCTCTGAACACTAAGCCATGAAACCATGGACCAATCCAAGGCTTAGGGTGATGAAGATTATCAAATGAATGAATTAGCGAGAGGAACCATGGTTGAACAATAACTAACATCGTGATCCAAGTCCTGTCATTATGTTGTTACTCGGGACTAGAAAGCACCGTCCACTTGTGCCAGTAAAGAACCAAAGAAAGAATTATGAGCAAATGAGTGAAGGAGAATGAGAGTCCTTATTTCCATTTCTATTACAGGTCAGTAAACGCTCTAGGGAAATAAGCAGCATGTTCAAGAGCTAAATCAACCTACTGGCTCGGCCCAAATTGATGTAAACACGGAGGTCCATCTGCTAAGATAATTGGGAGCCCATAAAAGTCTGAAAGCTGAGTTGGAGTAGGAGGCTGAACTTAAATTTTGAATGGGGTCATTACTTAATTAGGTATAAAATGAAGGGTCACACTTGAGGTTGAGGAACAATAATGTTCCAGCTTCCAAGTTCATGACCTGAACTTTTCCATGGGCCCAGAAGGGTCTACAAGAAGTGGTGATTCGAGGGTCAAAATATGATCATAGATCATAGACATGTCGGATCAAAAAAAATATCATAGGCATGGATTCAAAATCTGACAAGTGTCGGGACCGAACACTACTGATCGAAGACTGAAGAAGAAGAAGAAGAAGAAGAAGAAGAAGCAGCAGCAGCAGCAGCAGAAGGGAGTGATTAAAGTCTGAGAGCTCTAGCTGGACAGATAGAGCGCTGCAGAGAATGCTGGTGCTTTTGCAAGCAAGCACCATTGGTTACACCCCTGACAATTTTCACAACCTCGGCCCTCCTCCTCTCCTCCCTCTCGTCACTATCAACATCTATGCATGCATCAAACAACTTCTGCTACTACTGTACTCCTACTCGCTCTTAATACCAGTAAAAATGAACAAGACTTTTAAGAGGGAGCCAGGAGGAATTCCATTCAGTATCGGCCACTAATAATTCTTCATGCGTATAATGCATTATGCGTGTGTCAGCAATTTGTGCAGGTTGGTGGTTCTTTTGCATAGTGGACATTCAAAATAACAAAACACATCACATACTGCTAACTGTAACCTTTACCAACTTTAGGGTTCGACTAAGCTACATTTCGAACATATGTAATTACTCGCAAATCATATGCATTAGATAATTACTCGCAAATCATATGCATTGGATAATTACTCGCAAATTCAAACAGAGGGTGTTTAAGTTTAGAACTTATCTCATGCGGTCATTGTTACGTGTTCATCCCATTCTTATCATTGGACCACCGGTACCAGCTAGTTGAGATATTGAGATCAACTGATCAATTAAGGGCGTACAAACTACAAAGTATAGTAAGCTCCTTAATTAACCCTAACTATCGGAAGAGATTGGGAGGAGAGCATCGGGCTGGTTTCTTTTGGATAAGAAATCATTTTTCCTCACACCAAGGGTGGAGCTAGGATTTTAGAATGTGGTGGGGTAATTAAAATATTTTAATAATATATGGCTAAGTTTAGAAATTTAGAGTGTGATATTTTTAAATATTTAATTTTGAAAAATGCTTGAGATCCCAAATTTTTGAACCAAATTTGAAATCCCAAATGGAGTGGCTTGATCCACGTTATCAGTTTTAACATAATATTTCCACGGTAGCTAAAAAGGAAAAATTTTACAAAGAGTACTCGAATTAAGACTCATTCTAAACTTTAGTACCCAACTATTTAAAACTATCAAATTGGTACCCAATGTTTGAAGTCCAACCCAACAATAGTACACGCAGTTATTAACGGTATTAAGTAGCACATTTTTTAAGGATATTTTAGTCACTTCATGTCTTAATCCAATTTTTTTAATTAAAAATATTTATCTTTTAATTAATCCAATATTTTTTTTTAAATTAATCCAATGTGCAACATTAGGCCAAAATATTGGATTAACCTTAAAAGAAATTGGTCTCATAAATTTTTTTTAATTAATCCAATATTTTGGCCTAATCATACGCACACTCAAAAAAAATGGATTAATTAAAAAACAAAATTGGATTAATTAAAAAAATTATGAGACCAATTTTTTTTAATTAATCTAATATTTTGGCCTAATGCTGCACCAACATACGCACACTCAAAAAATATTGGAATAATTCAAAAAAAATATTGGATTAATTCAAAAAAAATTGGTCTCATAAATTTTTTTAATTAAAAAAAATAGATTAAGACATGAAGTGACTAAAATATCCCTCAAAAATGTGCTACTTAACACTGTTAATAACTGCGTGTACGATTGTTGGGTTGAACTTCAAACATCGGGTACCAATGTGATAGTTTTGAATAGTCGGGTACTAAAGTTTAGAATTGGTCTTAGTTCGGGTACTCTTTGTAAAATTTTCCCTAAAAATTATTAATGAAATATAGGTAAGCTTAAAGTTTGATAATATCCTGAAATCAACTGTAATCGAACAAATTTTTTTAAAAAAATCCTAAAATCCATACATCCACAATATAACAAAGTGTTTATCTTATGAGAGTTTTGATCCAGTTACCCATGGAATCAACAACAATCAAGAGCACAACTAATCATGGAAATCAATAAGAGACAAGAAGCGTAAGAGATAAATCTCTATATTAGCAATCGGCACTTGCAATAGGTTCATCTTAATCGTTTTGATATTCTGATTTTCTATGTAGTATAGCTCTAGGTGCTAAATCTCATATCATCTTTCTTTTGGACTTACTTTGAAGCATATTATATTTAATTTTGAGGCATCCTTCTAATATATACCATTGACTCCTAGATAAGAGAAATTCTTGCATAGGGGTTGCCGCATCACGTGGCGGTGTCGCCCTTTAATCAGAAGAAAAAAAAATTTCCCTCTTTTCCCAAACTGCTCCTGATTTTTAATCTGAAATACCTAAAATACCCATATGCTTTGGCAGCCGCACTGCCACGAAGTGCGGGTGCTGTACGTAAGTTACTCTCCCTAGATAATATATAAACAGTGATGTTATCTTAATAGTTTTTTATTTTGATAGATGATGATGATGGGCTTCGCCACTGGCGGACTCATGTTTGGACAAGTGGGGGTAGTGGCCCCCAGTCAATTTTTTTTAAATGAGACTTTATTTTCATGTAATTCTCTGTTTCAGGTCCAATGAAATTTTTGTTTTTGTTAAATAGGACTTCATCTTGATGTTATTTATTTGTTTGACCTTTAGATTCATACACCATACATTCAATAAAAATTTTAATTTTGTTACATGAGATTTCATCTTGATGCTATTTCTTTGTTTTGTCCCTAGACTCATACACCATACACACTTATCTTGACCCTAGTAAAAAAAATGTAAAATAATTCGACAACCCCCACCACAGTTAACCAAAATCGTAAGCCCATAATCCAATTACCCAATTACAAGAAACTTTTACTTTGTCATTGATATAGATTGAATTAATGAAAAGTAAGCCACATCTCTATAGTTTTTCTAGTTTAAATTTGTTTGACTCTTGTTTTTCTAGGGAAATTTATTGGATGTTTTCTTATAAGTTATAACTGATTGGTTGTGCGTATTGAGAAATGCATTGATTGAAAAACAATCTTTTTATTTGCTAGGAAATATACATATTGAAGTTTTGTCTCATTAATCGAAGTTTTGTTTTGTAATCTTTCAATTTTTTATCGCCCACGTGTAGAAAAAATTATGCGTCCGCCTGTGGGCTTGGCCATGGAGTTGTAGATCAATTATAAAAGTGGAGGGAAGGGATAATTCACAATATTAATAATCTTTGCTAAAAGATTAATTTACTGATATTGATATGTGGAAATTATAAGATGAAGTGGAAGATACCACATCATTTAGGATTGAAATTTGGTAAAGATTTTTGGAATCTCTTAGCACTACTCTTTAATTTTTTAAACTAAAATTTAACTATAAATTAATCTTTTTCCAAATTTTGGGTTGAGCTAAACCCATGTATAGCTATGGTCTTGTTCTCACACACACACACACACAAAAGACGCCATTGCGTTTCTGTTTCTATATATGTAAGCTTGGCATCTTCTTGGTAACAAAAGAAAAGAAGTGAGAAAAACCTAATATACAAATTAAACTTTTGAATAACTGAGTACATAGCTAAATTAATGTTTTCATAAGCCAGAGGGCATAAACCCTAAATAAACTGATCGACTTGCAAAACTTCTACCAAGTAGGACTATTAGCCAAATTATAAACCAAGCTGACATTGTTCTTGATCTGACACTTCAATATATTTGAAATATGATGATTTTCTCCTCTCAATTACTTGTAACTAGGAATGCCCTTATATCTAGCTACAAGGAGAGCAACCATTTCATTCATGTTGCTCTCCTTCAGAGTAACACTGTAGTACTGCTGCACAGAAGTAAAGAATTACACAATTAGTAAGAATGCAGCTAGCTTCGTACTGCGTCCGTTTAATGAGTTATTGGTGTAAGGTAATGGGCTTCTATCAAAGGGCTCATTGTTAACTAGATTTGCGCTACCATGTCGAAATAATTCATGCACCAGGACCCAGAAGACTTATCAACCATGTTCATAGAAATACCTGCAATACAACCCAAAAATGAAAATGAAAATATGAAATTACAAGTATAACTAGGATCATGACGATTTATCTATGTGTTTGTGTTTGTGTTTGTGTATTCCTTGCGATTGGAAAATGTCAAATGCTCATATAAATACACACGCATGTGTGCGAAATGTTTCTGTCATGAGACACGTACAGCCACGTTGAACTGAAATGTCTCTGTTTTTCTTCTCAAATCATGTTGTTATTCCAGTACCTAGTCAAGTACTAATCCTTTTCAATGCAACTAATCACAAACAGAAACTTTGAAAGGTCTAAATCAGTCTCCTAAATCTCAAAGGTATATATGGTTTTTGATTTTCCTAATCATACAACTCTTTTGGTTTCAAGTAAAACGTTAGTTGCAATGTTAAATCTAAAGCCAAGCTAGCTAGAAATGGGGGACCGGTCGAGGCATCAAAAACGTGACACTTTTTTCTCTTGGGATTTTGACGTTAGAGGGGCTAGATGCTATGCATTTTTGATGTTTGATGCTAGATGATTTGCCAATTCTATGCAGGCTAAGCTAAGCTTCAATAATTCAGTGGCACATGCATGGGCACACTAAGCAGCCCTTGTCCTTTTTCTTCAGTCAGTGATGAGCCCTTTTGATTGAACTGGGTCTACACAACTCTCCTTCATGACCTAAGCTCTTTAGCTTTTTAATCTTCTGGTGGCATAGCCTCACATCATGCACTCATCTTTCCAGTATGTTATATAACAACATGACTTTTTCTATCAATTGTGCATTGATTTTGAATTCAACGTTTCAATTTGAATATTATATTAGAATTGGTGCATCGTAATTCGTAAAACTCGGTCGGAACATTTGCATTCCTGGCTCCAACTCTTGTGCTGAGGGAGAGTGTCAGCCTAATCCCACACGTACTCGACTCATCGCAAGTTAATTTTTGATCGAGTTAAATGCTCAAATGGATTAGAACACACAAGATGTTATTAAGTAGATTTCGTAAATAAGTTGTTTTAGGTACATTTTAGAATGCTCTGGGTACTCATTTGCATTATTGCATAGTAATTAGTTCGCAAGTGAAATCTGGAAACTAGTTCTGCACTCTTTTGGTGGCTTCATATTGCCAACCACACACATTTAAAAGTGCCTATTAGCTTGTATTTATCACATCACAGTTTGATATGTCTTCCACGACATGTTTGATGCGTCTGCTTTAGAGTTTGTGCATTATCAAACATCATTTTCCTAATAAAGCTTTGGGGGTTTCCACTAGTCGAATCTTTCTTTTCATCTGCTCTATGATGATCTGTGTTATTCACCAATTTAAGGGTAGGTAGTATTTCACATGTCCAGCATATGCATAGGGGCCAGATCTTGCTTTGCTTGAGTTTTGGGATTGGATTATATTTTTTTGATAGCTGTAATTCCAATTCCTAAATATTCTTTTACACTTTCATATATAGCTTTCCTGAATCATAATCTCATAGATTCATAGAGATGGTGTATCAGATTTACAGAGAGCCCAGCAGAGAATAGCACCAAAGTTGTGATACCCAGCTCATGGCCGTACAATCAAGCAGGGTTTGATGGCTTTGACAAAAGAAAAGAGAAACGTCTAATTTATAAAATAAAGGCAAGCAACATATGCTAATATTTCTCAGAATAAACAAATGAAAAGAAAACGAGAAAGAGAGAAATTATTGAGAGGGGAGAGTGATAAAAGAAAGAAAGAAATGAAATGACAAAATGGGCAGCATGGAAGATGCAAATTGGTGATATACATGTATATATGAACACATGGAAGCCAAAACAATATGCACCCACTTTGGCACAAATCATTTTTCATCATTAGATCACAACACACTCTTTTTGTCATTTGCTCCAATGCATGCCTACTTTAGATCAACTCTCATCATAGCATCACACCCAATGTGATTTCATTCTTTTTTTTTTTTTTTGGATGTAGCCAAATTAAGATGGATTTAACCCAATTATTGATCATTTTCAATTATATATAATCTTTTTAAAGGTGTTTAACCTAATTATTGATCGTTTTCAATTTATAGATTTACTCTTTTTTACGGTGACATAATACTTTTTTTTTCTCAAACAAAGCATTACAAACATAAAAAAAGGGCTCACAGTAAGATGAAACAAAACAGAAACTACGATATGAACCCAACAAATCTGTTGTCCAGCTAGATGCACGCCCTCTAGGGAGGGCAAGATTGAGAGCATGACATCTTAATTATGTCACTACAACAAGTCAATCCATCCAGTGACACAAAAATGCCACCAAAGCGACAACCTGAAACATGGAAAAGAACCAGATTACTCCATCACAAGTACGTACAGTAAAGCAAAACACAACAAAAGAATCAGGAAATCTCCACAAACCCCAGAACAATAACATCTTCTAACAAAACCGTTAGACCGTCAGTCAAGAACTTGTTAGATAACTGAGTAAGCAGAGAAAAAAAAACTACACAGTTATTGATCAATTTGAAATTATATCTTTTTTAGGTAGATTAAGTTCAACTTTGTTTCTCTTTATTTGAATTACTTATTTCATTCTGCATTGTCAAAGTAGGAGTACAGGTATGCTATTGTGTTGAAATATAATACATACATCTCAAAACAAATAGTTAAATCACATCTACTTGGATTCCCATTACTGAAGATATAAAGTTTGATTAAGATGCCTAATGCATGTGGTTTACATTTGTGGGCAGGCCTAAAGCATGGAGGAATATATTGTAGAAGCCACTTAAGATGTGCAAAAAAATCTATATTATTCTGTTTAATAAACTAATTATGTTTCATTTAGTGAAGGTTTGCTACCGTTAAGGATACCTATCTGTGGAAAAGGAGGAATTTAGGCATACTTTCTAGTCAGATTCCCACTCCACCAACTGGGAATTTTGAATCAATTGATAATTTTGTAAACTATGAATAATTTCCATTTTAAATCAAATCCTATCTGGAAGGAAGTGGGCAATTTCAAGTAGATATAAATTAGTTTAAAGACTCTGTACTATACTACTATATATTATTAGGGCAGCCATACCCTTGGTGACCTATCGAATTGCAAATGGTGACAAATCAATTGAAATGAGTTGGTAATAATGGGACTTGGATTTTTGGTATGCAAGATAAAGGCATCTTTCTTTCTTTCTTTCTTTTTCCAACAAAAAATATCATGCATTAACTAATTTTAGTGGATATAGCAATATATTGCTTCCTTTCAAAAAAAAAAAAAACAATATATTGCTTATGGATTCTCATGTTGGGGAAGCAATCCAACATAATCATATTGCTTTAGCAAATGAGCAAATGGGGCATGCACCCATATGTATTTCATTATTTCGTCTCTAAAATACCAAGACACATAACTATGCTATTGATTTTACGGCAATTTCTTCAAAACGAAGAATGTTTTGGTTTCTACGCTTTAGGTATTCAAAAAAAGAAACATATTTCATTCCCGATCGACCACACTCAAAATCCAAGTAGATGTGATTTAACTATTTGTTTTGAGATGTATGTATTATATTTCAACACAATAGCATACCTGTACTCCTACTTTGACAATGCAGAATGAAATAAGTAATTCAAATAAAGAGAAACAAAGTTGAACTTAATCTACCTAAAAAAGATATAATTTCAAATTGATCAATAACTGTGTCGTTTTTTTTTTCTCTGCTTACTCATTGATTTCATATGCCACTTTCAACTGTTAAGATTTTGATGCATTTCACATAGTTCATTATCTTTTCTTTGCCATTCATATCAAACTTTATATCTTCAATAATGGGCTTTCACGTAGATGTGATTTAACTATTTGTTTTGAGATGTATGTATTATATTTCAACACAATAGCATACCTGTACTCCTACTTTGACAATGCAGAATGAAATAAGTAATTCAAATAAAGAGAAACAAAGTTGAACTTAATCTACCTAAAAAAGATATAATTTCAAATTGATCAATAACTGTGTAGTTTTTTTTTTCTCTGCTTACTCATTGATTTCATATGCCACTTTCAACTGTTAAGATTTTGATGCATTTCACATAGTTCATTATCTTTTCTTTGCCATTCATATCGAGTTTAGTTTTTTTTTTTTTTTTTTCGCTTTTTGAAGAAATAATAGAAGTAAAAAGCTTATGAAGCCTAATCATTAGATCGACTAGAAACAGGGGTGGCCCTGAGGTAGGGCAAGTAGTGCGGCCACATTAGGCCTCCGATTTAGAGAGCGTATATTAATATAAAGAAAAAATATCAATTAATTGTCAATATGTAAGGTAGTGCAGTTGGTTGAGGCGTTATCATTTTGTCTCCAAGGTTTGAGTTCGAACCATGGGTTACCCTCTTTCTTTGTTTTGTTCATTTGTACCATCTTTTTTTCTTTTTTAGATTCATAACTTTTTCTCTATTTTGGCACAATTTTCCTATCTATTCTCTCTTTCTTTGTTTTTATTTTTGTTTTGTTCATCTATATCATTCTATTTTTTTTTACTTTCTTAGATTCATCATGACTTTTCATTAATTTTTTGGCAAAACTATTATTCAATCTTGATTATTTCAAAATCTTTTTTGCTTCATTCTTATATTTTATTTTCGTTCCTCTTTTTCTTTTCTTTTTTCCTTATTTCATTTCAACATCTTCTTCTCTTTGATATTTTGTTTTTCTTTCTTCTTCGTTTTTATGAACTTTATGAAATTTTTTATTTAAAAGAGTTAGATATATTCTTTATTATATCAATGTGATCAAGTTATTTTAATATATTTTTTTAATTCCTGCAATTAATAAGGCCTCATTTAAATTTTCGCTGCATGCCTCTGAAAATTTAAGACCGGCCCTGATTAGAAATATCCTTATATAGCTAGACTTTTCTCTCTCGCCACCTACCTCTTCTTCCTTGAACCCTAGCCAACTTCCAGTTTCCAAACAGTGCTCGTCCGGATCGCGCTGTAGGTGTGTCCTGTTGTCGAATGGGTGCCTTTCTAAGGCTTGGTTTCACGGGATGGCTTTGCTAGATGGTTGAACAATGGGCGCTGGTTTTAATTTGGTTAATACATCATTGTGGCGGGTTGTGAACATTGAAGGGGGAAGTGGACTGGGAGGTTCCAGGTTATGGCAGTGACGGGGCTTCATCGAGGAGGTAGGTTATGATACAGATGCAGGGGATTCAGGTCTGGCTGCTTTTCCTGGTCATTGCTTTGTCTTCTAGGCGACGGAGGCTGTGCGGCATGTCCGGGCAACAAGTCGTGGCGGTGAAGGTTGCATGGTGAGCCGTGGTGGCGATGTACGATGGGTTGCAATGCTGTGATGATTGGAATGAACCTGCGCCCTTAGTTGTGCCTAGGGTTTGGTTGTCTTGTGGGCCTTGGGCCTCCAGTTTAGTTCTAGTTTTTTTGGTTTTTTTCCTTCTAAATAATTTCCTATCTTTTTAGGGACCTATGCTTGTCAGTTTTTTTACGAGCGCTAATGAGTATAGTTTTACTTGAGCCTATTTGCTTGGGCCTATTTGCTACCATAGCTTATAGGCTGCTTTTATTAAGTCAGCACTAATGTGTAATGAATGGACTATACTTATCTACCATCTTGGTATCCCCACAACCTCTTGTATGTTTAGCTTATGAAAACGGAACGGTATGTAATAGTCATTCTGGCTTGAAATTAATATATTAACTATGTTTTCATTCAAAAAATAAATAACTGAAGTTTTTATTAATAAGAAAATATTATTATATGTTCTATAGTTATAGAACTTTTGACTCAATAAATTACCAATTTCAAGTTGGGAGGTAGCTGAACTTTTACTCTATTATTTTTCTTTATTGGTTACAAATTCAATATGAGTAAATCAACTTTTAAGACGTTGATCGCAACGTTTTCCAAAAAAAAAAAAAGTAAGAAATGGCCCGAACTTATAGGGAAAAACGTAGCTTCCCCTTTATATGTATATATACGACTTCATGAAAGGTTCCTCATTAGGTCTTCTATTTATCAATTGCATATTCGTTGGTATACGTAAGTGTGATGCATATTTGATAGGGAAAATGATCATTTACCCAATTTTGAGGTTAATTAACCTCACTTACCCAAACGCTATAAGAGATTGCCCACTTACAAAATATTTTATATATATTTTGCCCTAATACCTAATTAAGTATTTCTTTTATTACTTTTTATTTATTTTTAGGACAAGTTTGCCCTCTCCTTCTTTGTCACTTAGAGAGAGAAGTCATCGGAGACCTTACCGGACTTCGGTCGCCGGACTATCGGTGTCCGACGTCTGATTTTATTGCCCCTAGTAATACCCAATAATCATATTATTGCCCCCGAATACTCTTTTTATTATCTCCCAATAATCATATTATTGCCCCTAATAATCATATTAGTACCCCTCAATAATCATATTATTTATCTCTAGTGAATTGCATAAACTCCAAAAACCAAAATGAATACACTACATGCACAATTGATCAATTTATATGTTCAATTCTACATGTTCACTTTTTTTTTTCCTTCCCCATTCTCGGAGCTCACAATTTACCAAAAAATAAAATAAAAAATATTTGGCCACCCAGAAAATGCTCTGGGCACCCAATGGACTGTGAGACCGCTCGTTTTTTTGCCGGTGCTTCGGAGCTCCGACTCCGAGATTGTCTACTCCCCCAACAGTGGTTTGGAGATCGTGACCAGATTGGGCGGTGGAAGATGCGACCGGCTTGGGTTGGAGGACTGGGAGACCACACTATCCGAGACAACAGCGTCTCTAGGTCAAGACCAATCGCTGCTCCAGTGGATCTCGGGCAACGTGGACAACGCGTTGTTTGGGATGAAGTAGATTCAGGTGAAAGGATGAGATGCAGGAGGTAGCCGGCGGCTAGGAATCATCGGCGCTTAAGATACGTATGGTTGTGAGGCTGCTTCCGACGCCTGAGATTGATAGCAGGCTGATCGAGGTCTGCGTAGTCGTCGGTGTCGAGCATCTATCGGATCGTGCCGAAGTGGAGCTGGCGGCGTTTAGTTCTGGTCTAGAGTCGGATTTCCGGCCTAAGTCCAGCGACGGTGGAGCGAGAGAGAGAGAGTCTGAGAGGAGTGTAGTTTATTAATTAAAATGAGGGCAAAACCGTCAATAAATGTTAAATTGGGTAAACAGGAGTAAAAACTCTTAATGCAACAAGTGGGCAATTTTTAGACTCAAATTGTATAAATAGTCAATATCGCTATTTCATAACACTTCAAGGCTTATATTGAGCAACATGGTAAATTATTTACTCAGGAAACATGAAGAGTTGCTCAAACTTACATAAACCAATCGATATTCGATACATTCAATAGCCACAATAACATAATTATATCCAACTATGTTGCTCATCATAATGTAAGTCATACTTAGGATTTTGAGAATGGACGAGTCTAAGGTAGTGGACCCAAAATAGCCTTCATTTTCCATTCAAAAGCTTTTAATTCACTCCACACATTGATACAGTTCCAAAGAGAGAAAAATAGCAAGTGATCCCCATTACTATCACATGCCCAAGGATTGCCGTACCATCTTTACAACCAACAGTGTCCTTGAAACTTCAAACTTAATTTCCGCTGCTCAAGAACTGTAAGCTTTCTCAAAGTGCTTAACATTGTTTATATGAATGGGACAAATTTTCTTTCATTTTCAAATACAAAGAGATTAGGTCAATTTGCTGACTCGATTTTAATTGGCCTTGTTCTACGTTCTAGCAAAACCAGCAGTTTATAAGATATAGAGAGCATATTCGTCAAAAGAAAGAAGATTTATGTAGGAATGACATTTCACTTTCTTCGTTCTATGACATTTCATTTTCTTGACTGAAAACTACACAGAGTGCATAATAATTGGGAAGAAGTTGTTCAAATGTTGACAATACATGCCAAGACTTAGAACGTTTGAATTATATTTTTTTCTGACACCAAGAAGGTTTCGTTTCTAAATGATTTCATATATAGTACTCTGCTTATATATATATATATATATATATATATTTTTTTTTTTTTTTTTTTTGAAAGAGGGCCATAACGGCTGCCCTTAAGCTTTGATCATTAATGAAACATCAGAATACATTGGGGGGGACATAATACCTGAACCTCAAATAATAATAAGCATAAAGAGAACATCTAGAGATAATAACGAGAGCCTCAAGAAAAGGAATGTATTATATCATGCACCAATTAGCGAAGAATGCACTTTTAGCTACTCTATTCGCTTTACAAAGATGGCGACATACCGGAAAGTAACTACAAAACTAGCAACTGTCTAAATTTCGATAGTAAAGTATGTAAAATTACCCTATGACATAAATGTAGAATTCAAATTTTTATTATTCTTAAACTTAATTGGCAAGAGATAGTGAATAAATGAGTTAAGATTAAGATAGGTTAGAGATTCGATTCCGTTTGATTAGCATGTAAAAAAAACTCACTAAATGATATTGCATGACATTGCGTGTTGAGCATATATGTGTTTCTTAAACCATACCCCTCTTTGTATCTACATACACTGCGGTAAAGGTTAATCTCCTACCTATAATAGAAGAAATATAAGATCATATACGACTTCGTTATTATGGATAGAAGTGTAGAACCCTAAAAAATGCATAGTTGCCAAAAACGACCTCTTGCTGGTATCTAAACAAAAAGAAAGCATCCTTACTTGTAAATTAAGATTCTGATAATCAAAGTCATTAGCAACTAATTTAAGATAAAGCACACTTAAGCACAAGAAAGACAACGGGATATGGCATAATGAGGGCCACATGCACTGCTTTTCACGGTGGTAATTGAGTAAGCACTTGAGTAATTGTTTTGGGGTTTAAATTTTTAATCTCAACTTTGTACCAATCTTAATAATAACCTCTCAAATGATCGAGAGAGGTTGGGGGTTTCTTTTTTGACTTCTTCACGGCCACTGGGGTCCCCAAAAATTTGGCTATAAAAAATATGCATTTTCATCATCAAGAAAAACTAATCTTAGTTTAAGTCTCTCCATGTTGATGTTTGTTCACCAACCTTTTTCTTTATACCTAAACTTTAACAACCATTTATTTGTTTATTTTCGTTCTATCACTTATTGGATGCTAACTAATGTATTTAGGATGGTAATTCCAATGTCTCTATTGTAGTGCCCACACCTTGTTGTGGTTATAACAAGGCCATGATGTATTATGATCAAGAGCACCCAACCGCAACGAGAGTTCACAAGTACCACTTGGGTAAAGCTTGAGAGAGTATTTTGCATCAATAGAAATGGATGTCTGGATATTAAGTATATTTTTTAATTATTAAAAAAATTATCTATAAATATTTATGGCTGAGATATACTAGATTTGATAGTTTACTTGTACCGCCGGTGCATAGAAGAAGTTCTAGTAAAGCTTTACTATTAATATTCTTGAAGTACTGAGTTTGATGTTTCGTTCAACTGATCATTTGGTGAAAAATATCATCTATTTTTATATTTAATTATAAGGATTGAATGATGTGTTAGATCAAATATGGACTTAACACATATCATCATAAAGTAATTGATTATTAGCTAAATGTCAAACCTAGTTTAACATGGATACAAACTGTAAATCAATACTAGTAACTTAATGAAAGAGTGTATCAATTCATTAAGGTAAGTAATTCAATTCTTGGTCTGCAAGAAAGACCACAATGAAGTGTTACATTAAGAATATAACTAGAAAACCTAAACCGATATGGATTGCTTTAATGGGAAGCTTCTTGAGGTTTAAGTCTCCTATATATATAGATGAATTGGTCCATGTTGCCTGTGAAGACCCAAAATTTCATATAATAAATTTATGTAATTCAATAATTGTTATATTAATTGAATTATGATATTTGGGATTTATTGGAATGTCTTGGTTTGAGAAAGTTAGTTTCGAATGATTTTATTTTCGAAAACGAACGTTATTTAGGAGGTCGTGAAAATCGACTTTTTATATGTTCAGAATTTGGGAAAACTTCCTTCATGAAAGTTGTAGAGCTCGTCGATATGATCTCGTGCATATGTAGAACGCATTATTCGGAGTTCGTATGAATATGTTGTGATTATTTGAAAATTGAAATTTTTTTATAAATAGGAAGAAAAATCTGATTTTTTCATTAAGGACGAAAAAATCAGATTTTTGCACAAAAGTCCTCCCCCCTCTCTCTCTCTCGTGCGACTGTGGCCTTACCCTCGGTCAACTCGGCTTCGACCCAACCCGACGCTACACGCCGCCACGGGCCTCCGCCGTCGCCGACCCGGCCCTCCACGCGTGCGCCTCGAGCCGCCCGGTCGATCCCGGCCCTTACCTCAGCCCGCCGTTGCTCCCTCGCCTGGATCGAAGGCACTTTCCGAAGCTCCAACCCGACCCGGCCGGAAAACCAATTTTCCAGCAGTGCACGGGCCGATCAATCCCATTTTCATGACGTGCTCTTCCTCCTGATCATCCCCATATGTGGCTTGCATCACGATTTTGAGTGTAGAGTGGTAGTGTCACGCCCCGAATTTTAGAATAACAATTCAAAATCCGAAACATAAAAATACTACAAACTCAAAATAATCATCCTGAAAATTTCTTTTCATAACTCCCTCACCACACGAAATAAAATCAAACTGAATTTAGTCTCGGTTAATTATTACAACTCAAATCCAAAATGAAATGTAAAGCTCTAATGAGCATACACACCTCACAACTAAATGAAATAACAAAAACTGCTGTAACACCTAAACAGCTCGGTCACCTCCCTGGTTATCCTGACCTGCAGGAATATCCGCTACACCATTGAATAGTGTACCGGAATTGCAACAACACAAAATCCGGTAAGCTTATGAAAGCTCGTATGAGTAAAAGGAAAGAACTATTGCTTAATTCAATTCATGATTATTCCCACACACAACAACACTAAACAATTTCCACATCCACAAGTACTAACAATCTCAATCAACACCAATTCAATACATCAAGATAAACCCCAACACACATCTTTCTACACCACCGCCAATGGTGTCGGGGCTGAGCTTGTCCCCTTCGTTTCATCATTCTGAGCAACTTTCATAACTAGCACAAGACCAAAAAATGACGGGAAGGGATCGAAAAGTACCAATTACAGTCGGCGGCCGGAAAAATTCCAGAAACCGGCGAGCTTGAAAACCGACGTGAAAACTGCAACCTCAGGCCCCGATCCCTTCTGGAAACTTGTTCAGAACTTCCTTGCGAACTCAACAAGCCAAGAATCACAAGAAACGATCGTGTATAGCTCGAGATATCTTGATCGAAAGCTTGGTTGTTTTGATCCGTTCGGGTCGAGCTCCAACGAACGTGAAAACGTTCTATCCAGTTCCGGTCCTTCTTGGTGCTTGTAGAGGAAGTTGAGGCGAGCTCAATGAGCCAAGAATCAAGTGAAATAGTGGTGTGTAGCTCGAGATATCAAGATCGAACCGAAAAGGGTGGTTTTCGGTTCGGGCCGTGCAGCCGCCGCTACAGGCCGCGCCGCCTTGTAAAACTGCCTCTGGAAGCTTCAGGAGGTTGAGTCGATGTAGAGGGACGAGTTTCACTTGGTTTGGTGGTCGAAATCGCAAGGAGCTAGTTTTGGTTCGTTTTCGGGTCTGGTTGTTTCGAGTTGTTTCGTTGGCGGTGGAGGCCTTGCCGGTGGAAGCGACGCCATCCAGGAGGTAGAGCAGCTCGAGATGAACGCCTGGGACTTGGTTTGAGGTCGAGAGGTGGCATGTGGAGGGAGAACGATTAAGGTGAACCTTGCTCTCTTTTTCGGTCGATTTTGGTCGAGGGATGGAGGTAGGGGACGATGAACAGTGATTTCTGAAAATGTAAGGAGGCCGGACCAAAATAGAAGGGTTCTGAAAAATTAGCTAGGGTTTTTTCCTATTTATACAAGTTTCGGAAAACTTCTTAATTCGATAACTAATTCAGAAAAAATTCGATCATCGTGTTCCGCACATGTACGGACTCGTATCAACGAGCTCTACAACTTTCATGAAGGAAGTTTCTCCAAATTTTGTACGTAGAAAAAGTCGATTACTCAAATCGAGCTTTTCGTTAAAAATAATCGTTTCGAAACTTCGATAATTGTAAAAATGAATTATTATCGAACATTAATCGTGAAATCGCATTAATAATTGTTCAACACAATTACTCGAATTTAAAATGATAATTGCGGGTATTACAGGTAGATCAAGAGTTGAAGGTTTCGACATCCCTGATTCAATCTGGAGACTGATCAGAGGGCCGAGATTAATCAAACTTCAAACCTCGATCTAGGACGATCTAGACCTCATCTCTGAAAAAGTCAGGTACTAAATTTGTTCAAAATTTCATTTTGAAGAAGTTTGTAGTTGATGACTTTCACATCGGAAGTGGTTGACCAGTGTTGACCGCCGTCTGACCGCCGCATGTGGCGGCGCGTCGGAACAAATTTTGAGTTTATATTATATGGACGATGATCTATGCATTCATACGAGCGTTTTGATATATAACTTGGTCATGTTAGAAAAAGTTGATAAATAGTCAATTTCAGTTTTGACGTTACTATTTACGGTTTTACAGTTTACCTTCGGTTTGAGATTTACGGAGATCAGACCATCGGTTTTACTTTAAATTTTAATATGATGTTCATATGACTGTCCCGATGACCTTATGTGGTCACGGGCGAAGATCCGACCCTTGGATCTTCGTATAATTGTAAAACAGTGATTCGGGAGGCGATTAGTGAAGATCCGTCCATCAGATTTTCATATAATTTTGATAGGATGTTTCCAAGGGCGATCCGTGAGGATCTAACCGTTGGATCATCATTTAAATTCGATCCGACCGTTGGATTGTCTTTATTTTGAAATCCGACCGTTGGATCATCATTTAGGTTTATTTCGTGCTTCGTTGCTAAATAAAGACCATACTTGATTAGGTACTTGACGGCTTGAGTTGACGAGCATTTGGATTATTGTGAATTATATTTTATTAAAGACGCAGCAGGAATTTCGAGGTGAGTAAAACTTATGTGGTTCATCTTAAGAACTGAGTACTTTAAATTATTTATTTTGTAATTGTGTGAAAAATATTTGTGGATTAAATATTTGGTTTTAAAATAACATGGACTTGATCATTATGGTCCATAGGTAAGTAAAATGAATTTTAATTATACAAATGAATTTCACTATTTTCTTGTGTGAACTATAGATGGTATTAGTGGTCATTCATGAGTGGATGATTACGTATATATATATTTACGTGGAATATATATATTGATTGGCGTGATTTTGAGTGATGATATGATGATTTGGTTTTATTTCAAATGCTTAATTTTATAACAATATTATGTATGTTGGATGAGTTGATTTAATTATGTGAAAACATACTGTTGTACTTATTGTGGATTTAGGGTCAACGTAGTGATCGGTATGGGGGAATCGGACGCTCTAATCCTAAATGGATGATGGGATACGATTGGTTGAGTAGGTTCAATTATCGGACGTTCTAAATATGTATATAGGTATACATATTGATGAAATACGATAAAGATAAATATGTCGGATGCCATGACCTAGGCCAGGTAACGGGCTACGATTCAGTTAGAGCTCTAGTCTGTCAAATACGGTATTTTTATAAATACGATGATGGGGTTTTGTGATGAAAGATGTGAGTTAGGGTTGGTGTTGAGTTGTTGATTGATTGTGATTGTTGGTTTTTGTGGTTGTAGAATTGTTGCATGTTGACTTAGGTAGAAATAAATATGATTTAATTAAGCAACCGTTCTTTTTTTTACTCATACGAGCTTTCATAAGCTTACCGGGTTTTGTGTTGTTGCAATCCCGGTATACTATTCAAATGGTGTAGGAAATATTCCTGCAGGTCAGGATAACCAAGGAGGTGACCGAGCTGCTTAGGTGTTACAGTAGTTATTTTTAATTCCTTGAGTTATGAGGTGTGTATGGTAATTTAGAGTTCAGTTTGGATTTGAGTTAGTAATAATTAATCGAGACTAAATTCAGTTTTGATTTTACTTCGTGTGGTGAGGTTGTTAAGAAAAGAAATTTTCAGGATGATTATTTTGAGTTGTGGTAATTTTCATGTTTCGGATTTCGAATTTTATTCTAAAATTCGGGGCGTGACATTGCCACCACGACCTATTGCATAAGTTCTGTCAATTGAGAAGCAAGTAGGTAAGCAACAGAAGACTATATTCTTGTGATCGTGTTCGCAGCTGCAGAGATGAAATCCATACCAGTAATTGCTGAAGGTAAGTCTTGATCTTTGTGTGCATATGTTGTGAGCATGTAACTATGGTTTTACAATTGGTATTAGAACATAGGCTCACAAATATGAATTAAGTTTTGCTTGGCATTAAAATCGTTTTAGGGTTTTACAAAACAAACACAAAAAGAAAAAAAGAAAAAAAAAAGGGTTTTTGCTTTATGAATCAAGTAACTAGTCAGGTAACTGACCAAGTAACTGGTCATGTACCTGATCAAAGTAAGTTACTTAATCAAGGCCTAGTCACAGCACGCGGACTATCTAAGCCCAAACCCGACCAAAAACATGAAGAACAAGTGACCGTTGTATCACAACGGTTAGTTTTGATCAAGACGAAGGTCTGGGACTGGATTCGGAAACATGCGAGATTTTTTCATCTCGGGAGGGAATTCAAAACCCCGATTGCTGTGAATCAAGAAGCCTATAAAGTTGATTGCTGCATCTGGTTATCAAGTTCATACTTCCGCTGAGAATTTTTGCAGCAAATTGGGGAAAAAGCAAAAATTGGTTTTTCTGTGAAAATTGTTTTCGATTCATAGCATGATAATTGAGTTTTTGATTGTGCTCAAGAACCCTAGTTGCATTCCTGGCGTGCGTTAGGCTAGAGTAGATGGTGACGGATGAAATTTACAATTTCTTGATTGTTTTGTGGTTTGTTGGAATCGAAACAATTTAGATTGTGCTTGAATATGCATGATGAATTGATTGATGATATGGTATTGTATTGTGTAATTGCATGAAGAACAAAAATCTCACAGAAATTGTTTACACATTGTTAAAGTTGACAGATACAAGAGCTTATTTTCTTACAATGATGAATCTGTATTGAATATAAAGTAAAAGAGCTCATATGTTTTGTGGTTTTCTGTTGGCATAAGTGATTATGATGCACAAAGCATCCTTCATTGATGTTGGCAGAAAACATTGATCAGGTAACTGACCAAGTAACTGGTCAGGTAACTGACCAGGTACATGATCGAGTAACAAAACTGAAATTGTGTTTTGTGTTTTAAAACTATGCTTCAGTTTTATCTTCCAGAGAAGTGATAAGTATGGTTTTAGAATACAAAATAGCAGTATGCATGCTTGATGAAAATATCTTAGAAATTTTTTCTTCTGTCTAAAGATGTGGATAAATTTTTTTGGATAACTTGTTTTCATTGAACATGGCATATTGATAAAAAACTCCAGAATATTAAGTTTCTGCTCAAAAGTGATGCTTAATATTGTTTTTAGTATGGACTGACATGAATGCAAGTATGGAGTGTTTAGGTTTTCTGTATGTTCTTGTTTTGGTTGCTTAAAGCTAAATAAAATATAGAAAACTTAAAGTTATTTTCTTTACAAAATTGAGAACTCACATGAATTTTGTTTTGCTCCATAGGTAACTCTTACATGAACTTAAACAGTGTCTTGATGTTAACTGGAACCAATTATAGAGCTTGGCTAGATTATGTAGAGAACTATATGGGAATGCATGAGAATATAGACTATTGTTTTACTGAGGACAAGCCTGCAGAGTTGACTGAAAAGAGCACCAAGAAAAAAACTGACCTTTATAAGAAGCGGCATAGTTCTAATAGAATGGCTAAGAACCTCATCCGTACATCTATGTCTAAGACTGTCAGGGGTAGCATAGAAGAGCCTGAGCTAGCATCAGATTTTCTGGAACTCATAGGTGCTAAGTTTAAAGAAAGTGAAAAAGCAAAAGCAGCTAGGCTGACCAAGGAGTTTCATGATTTTAAGTACACGAGCTCAGGGGGAGTTAGAGAGCATATCATGAAAATGATCAATATAAACGGCAGACTCAGGGAGCTATTGATGGGGGTTAGGGATGAGCAGATAGTGCATCATGCACTACATTCCTTACCTAACAGTTTTAGTCATCTAAGAACCGGTTACAATTCACAAAAGGGAAACTGGACTTTAGATGAACTTATATCCATCTGTGTTGATGAGGAAACTAGGATCAAGGAAGAAAAAGAACCTGCTACAGCCATAAATCTCATAGAGAAGCCTAAGAAGAAAAAGCCCCAGAACAAGCTCAAGCCTACCAAAGCCATAACTAAGAGTTCAACAGCTGCAGTGGCCAAGGAAAACAAGTCATTTAGGTTCAAGTGCTACTTTTGCAAAAGAGTAGGACACATGAAAAAGGACTGCACTGGCTATAAGAACTGGTTAGCTAAAAAGGATAAGATTTTTTCTAATACAGTTTTTTCTTTAGAAATTAATCTTATAAATGTTGAACTACAGTCTTGGTGGATAGATTCAGGCTCACCTATTCATATTACTAATTCCTTGCAGGGATTCATAAGGAGGAGAATCCCTAAAAGTGATGAAGTGAACTTGTGTGTGGGCAATGGCTTGAGAGTGGGAGTCAAGGCTATTGGCACCTTAAAGCTAGATTTAGGATTAGGAAAATTATAAGTTCTGGACAATGTTTTTTATGTACCTTCCATAAGAAGGAATTTGATTTCAGTTTCTCTTTTAGTAAAATCCGGTTGTAGACTTGTTATTGATAGTAATGGAATTCTTATTTCTAAAAATTCTATTCAAGTTGGTTCTAGTATTATCTCGAATGATTATTTATAGTTAAATTGTTTAATGGCTCAACAAGAAATTTTACTTGTTGAAGATAACACAAACAGTACTAGCACTTTAACAGGTGTTAAAAGAACCAAACTAAATGAAAAGTCTGCATTTTTATGGCATAAAAGACTCGGCCATGTTTCTAAAGAGAGACTGAACATTTGGTGAAAAACAAAATCCTAAATGAACTTGATTTTTCTGATCTAACAGACTGTGGAATGCTTTAAGGGAAAAATAACCAATACTAGAAAGAAGACTACATATAGAAGCCAAAATTTACTAGAATTCATACATACAGATATATGTGGTCCATTTAGGCACCAAACTATATGTAGGAATGTGTATTTTATCACATTCATTGATGACTTTTCTAGATATAGTTATATTTATTACTTTCAGAAAAGGCACAAGCATTGAAAGTCTTTCAAATCTATAAGTCTGAGGTAGAAAATCAACTAGAAAAGAAAATCAAAACAGTAAAGTCAGATAGAGGGGGAGAGTTCTATGAAAAGTACACTGAATCCGGCCAACAAAAGGGTCCATTTGCCTTGTTTTTGCAAGACAATGAAATCAAAGCTCAATATACAACACCATATAATCCACAATAGAATGGTGTTGCAGAGAGAAAGAATAGGACTCTTTTGAACATGGTTAGATGTATGATGTGTAAAACTGGTTTGCTAAAACTTCTGTGGGGAAAGGCTTTAAAAACTGCAAATTATATTTGCAACAGGACACCTAGTAAAGCTATAGAAAAGACAGCTTTTGAGCTTTGGTGTGGCAGGAAACCTAGTCTTCATCACTGCCATGTTTGGGGATGTCATGCAGAAGCTAGGATTTATAATCCAAGCTTGAATAAACTTGATCCCAAAACTGTTAGTTGCTATTTTATATGTTATCCAGATAAATCTAAAGGTTATAAATTATATTTTGCTCATCATTCACCTAGAATTTTTGAAACACATCAAGTAAAGTTTCTAAGTGAAAAAGTTCACAATACAAATTTTGAGGATTTAACTTCAGATTTTGAGGAAATTGTATCAGATGAGAATATAAGTATAGCATTGCCTTTAGAACAAGAAGTAACTAACCAAGTAACTGATCAAGTACCTGTCCCTGATCAAGTAACTGGTCACGTAACTGACCATGTAACTGACCAAGTAACTGTACCCGGTCAAGTAACTGGCCACGTAACTGGTCAAGTAACTGATCAAGTACCTGAATAAATTCTTGATGAAGAACCTCAAAATCCTCCAATAGCTCAGCCTAGAAGATCATACAGAGCAAGAAAACCAACTTGTGGTGGGAAGGGGGGGAAGAGAGTGACTATATTGTTTATCTGCAAGAAGCAGAAATTGAAATGGACTGTGCAGAGGACAATGATCCAACTACATTTAATCAAGCCATTGAAAGTAGTGAATCTCATCAATGGCAGCTAGCAATGGAAGCAGAAATTAATTCCATGAGTCAAAATGCAGTTTGAGAATTAGTTAAACCTGACCACAAACAGAAGCCTATAGGTTGTAAATGGGTTTTCAAAACCAAAAGATGCAAATGGCAATGTAGAGAGATATAAAGCAAGGTTAGTTGCCAAGAGTTTTACACAGAAGGAGGGCATTGACTTTACTGAGACTTTTTCTCCAGTTTCTACAAAAGACTCATTTAGAATAATCATGGCTTTAGTGGCTCATTTTGATATGGAGCTGCACCAAATGGATGTTTAAAACAGCCTTTTTGAATGGTGAACTAGATGAAGTGATTTATATGAGGCAACCAGAAGGTTTTGTGCAAGCTGGAAGTGAAAACTTAGTATGCAAGTTAAGAAAATCAATTTATGGCCTAAAACAAGCTTCTAGATAGTGGTACAAGAAATTTGATTATGTGATTTCTACTTTTGGATTTACAGAAAATCTTGTTGATGAATGTGTTTATTTGAAGACAGTTGGGAACAATTTTATTTTTCTGGTACTCTATGTGGATGATATACTTTTGGCTAGCAGTAACATTAAACTGCTTAAAGACACTAAGAGTTTTCTGTCAAGGAATTTTGACATGAAGGACTTAGGAGAAGCATCCTATGTACTAGCCATTGAGATTAAAAGAGATAGGGCACAGAGACTACTTAGTTTGTCTCAACAAAATTATATTACCAAAGTTTTGAAGAGATTTGGTATGGAAAAGTATGCAGCTGGAGAAGTTCCCATGTCTAAAGGAGATAAGCTAACCAAGAAGCAAAGTCCCAAGAATGATGTTGGAAAAGAAAATATGGAGTCAAAGCCTTATGCCAGACTTGTAGGAAGTCTCATGTATGCACAAGTCTGCATTAGGCCAGACTTGTCTTTTGCAATAGGGATTTTATCAAGGTTTCAATCCAATCCAGGCCATGAGCATTGGGTAGCTGGGAAGAAAGTGTTGAGATACATGCAGAGAACTAAGAGTCACATGCTAGTGTATAGACAAGTGGAGGATCTGAAACTTGTTGGATTTTCAGATTCTGATTTTGCAGGGAATTATCCATACTCCAAAAAGTCAACTTGTGGATATGTATTTATGCTTGCAGGAGGTTCTATAGCTTGGAAGACCATGAAACAAACACTTGTTTCAACTTCCACCATGCAAGCTGAATTTATTGCAGTGTATGAGACTGTGTGTGAAGGACTTTGGATTAGGAATTTTTTGATGCAGACCAAAGTGTTAAGTCACATTATGGCTGGAACACTTGTGATTCATTGTGATAATGAAGCAGCTGTTTTCTTTAGCAAAAACAATAAAAGATCAAATTTCCAAACACATTGATTTAAAGTATTACAGTGTTAGAGAAAGGGTTAAGAATGGTGAAATAGCTGTTTTGAGCATTGATACAAATTCACGAGAAAGGGTTAAGAATGGTGAAATAGCTGTTTTGAGCATTGATACAAATTCACAGCTAGCAGATCCCTTCACCAAGGCCTTGTCAGTAGCAGCATTCCAAAAGCATACAGCAAGCATTGGAGTTTTAGGTACTTTAGATGCTTAGGTTCAGTAGAGAGTTAGTCCAGTTGGAGCAATTTAAATTTCTAAGATTTCTGAGTTCTTGTATTTCCTTGAGTTGTGGATTTCCAGTTTATCTATCACGACTTGGTTGTAGAGACAATTTATTATTATCAATAAAATTTCTTGAGGTATTTTCAGATTTTGGTTATTACTGTAGCTTTTATTAAATGTTCTGAAAATTGTTAATTTTGTACTTAAAGTTATACTTGCTATCAGATGGCTTAAATCATGTATAGCATGATGTTAAGGTTCAAGCAATATTTTTAAGCCATCAGTGTTCAGTAAATTTTGCTTGAGTTTCTGGTCTAAGAAACATAAAGTAGGACCTGATATAGGCCTTCTTGTTGATACACATTAGCATATATCGTATCACTTCTGGATTGACATATGTAGGTTGCAGGAGCTTATGTTTGTGGTTTTAAAACTCTGCATTTTTGTTAAAATGTATACTCTTTCTTGCTTTGCATAAGTAATTGTGATCTGACCATGTTAGAATGGATTTTCGATTTGAGTTTGTCATCTGGCGCGCACTTCAGTAAGTTAAGTAGGTTTTGATGTTCTCTGGTGCAAATCATCGAGCATGATATGTGTAAGTCCAAGGGGTAGATTGTTAGATCAAATATGGACTTAACACATATCATAATAAAGTAATTGATGATTAGCTAAATGTCAAACCTAGTTTAACATGGATACAAACTGTAAATTAATACTAGTAACTTAATGAAAGTGTGTATCAATTCATTAAGGTAAGTAATCCAATTCTTGGTCTGCAAGAAAGACCACAATGAAGTGTTACATTAAGAATCTAACTAGGAAACCTAAACCGATATGGATTGCTTTAATGGGAAGTTTTTTTAGGTTTAATCTCCTATATATATGGATGAATTGGTCCCTGTTGCTACCACGACCTATTACATAAGTTCTGTCCATTGATAAGCAAGTTGGTACTATATTCTTGTGATCGTGTTTGCAGCTGCAGAGATGGAATCCATGCCAGTAATTGCTTAAGGTAAGTCTTGCTCTTTGTGTGCATATGTTGTGAGCATGCAACTATGGTTTTACATGATGATTATAATTTAAATGTTTAATCTCATTTTTGATAGGGTAGGGCTATTTCCACCGCACCAAATGTTTTATTTACCTTACAATTAGATTTTTATCATGAAATCTCTGATTTCACCCTCGAATAATTTATATAAGGAAAAAGAAGATATCACCATTGAAAATGTGAAATAGGAAAAGAAAAAAGAAAAATAAAATAAGCACACCATCGTGCTATGACCCTACGCCTTCTAGTTCTTTTTACTCTTTCGGTTTTTTTTTTCTCATCTCTATCTTCTTCTTTTATCAGCTACTGTAGTCACATGAAGCAGAAGAAAATAATATTGACCAACAATTTTTTTCACTTATTGCTGTAGCTTGAAAATTGCATCTAACTAATTGTTTGGTAGGCTAGCGATGAAGAAGTTGTGATGATATATATATATATATATATATATATATATATATATATATATATATATTTTAATACAAAAAGCTGAGATGATAATTTGGATGTCTATTGAGTAAAGTTTTATTTATCAACAAAATTAATTTCTTATTTTCATTGTTTTTTTGTTAATAATTGTAGTTAAGGACAATTTTGGAATTTTGAAGAAAAAATATGGTTATAGGGTGAACAAAATGTCTAGCAAGGTGGAAATAGCCGCACTTTTTTTTTATATTAAATTCACGACTTAGTGACGATAAATTTCCTTGTCATATAGTGACCAGATGATAACGTCAACCACTTTTGATCACAAGTAAAAATTTTAAATATCAAACTGATCGAATAGGTGAATTCATTAAAGAGGTTTTCTATTGGAACTTCCAAATTTACTCACTTGACCTCCTATGCTTTTTACAGCTCCTATCAAATTTTGGATACTAAATTTACTCATTAAACCTCACTAAAGTTCCCCAAATAACCTCACTCATATAATTTGCAAACAAACTAATATCTTTATAATAAAAAACTTAGTCATTTCAATGATTTAATTACTCTATAAATCTTAATTACATGTCCATTCCATAATCAGACAACATAAATCTCTTATCTAATAATATAAAAAAAATAAGGTATTGAGTTTTAACAAATAATAACAAGAAAATAACATGAACTATTATGTGTTTTTTCTCTTTCTCTTTTAGCTATGCAAAAAAAATGAAGATTATGTTCAAGGAAATCTAGATTATGTGTTTGGCCAAAACTCTAGGTTACTTCACCTAGTGGTAATAGGGTTATAGAAGGATTTAGAATCCTATTCAAAGTAGAATTACTTTCCTTGTATGTTCAGATTCTATACATTGTAATGCTCTATATAAAGAGGCCCCTATTGTCAATGAGAATACACAATGAATTCCTCTCAATTTCAGTTTCTCTACAACACGTTATCAGCACGAATCTCTAACCCTGAAACAAATAGCCAAAACCCTAACTTCTCAATCCCAAGATCCTCAGCATCCTCACGGCATCTCTTCAGCATCCTCGCGACATCCCTGCAGCATCCTCGTGGCCTCACAACATCCCCGCAGCGGCCACACAACATTCCTCGCGGCATCTCTACAGCGGCCTCGCGGCATCGTTGTAGTGACCCTACAATATCCCTGCACTGCCAAGCTAACAACTTTTCCAGCCAAGATTTCTGGCATCTTTTTGAGGTAAACTTTTCTAAAATTTCCCGTTTTTGAAGTTTTTCAATTTCTTCTTCTTTTCTCGAGGACTTGCAAACTCCCTTCTTCTACCCCTCTTTCTTCATCATAAGGGAGACTTAATTAAGCCGAAATGTGGGGGTTCGTGCTCACTCTAAGGTTGGAGCTTATTGAGATCTCCAAACTTAGAGTTTGTAGAGAATTTATGATCGATCACTTACTTCATTGTTTCGATCTAATCCAATATCACTTGGAATTGAATTTCTTGGAAGTGATTACGCTAAGAAATTCCTAATTTCTTGGAAGCGACTACGCTCAGAAATTTTATATGTTTTCGTGGTAGCCTTTTACGCTCCGAAACTAATACTAATTTCTTGTTCTCTTTCAGGATGAGCAACCTGAACAAACTGGACTTCGCTCCATTGGGAACAACTGGCTCTGGATATCACAAGTGGGTTCGTGATGTTCGCCAGCATCTTAAGGCCGATGGAATCCTGGATATGATTCTCGAGCCTAGGCAAGACGTGCTAACTGTTGAGCAAGCTCAAGCTTTGGAAGCAAATAGAGCAGCCTTAGAGGCAAATAAGGCGAAAACCATCATCCTAGTCACTCGTCATATATATATGATTCGCTCAAGTACGAGTATATGAATGAAGAAAACCCCAGAAGGTTGTGGGTCTCACTCGAAGAAAGATTTGGCAATGTCTGTGACTCCTTGCTTCCTGAACTAAAAGTGAGATGGCATAGCCTCCGCTTATGTGATTTCAAGTCAGTTCTTGACTACAACTCGGAAGCACTTCGCATTAAATCCTTAATAGAATTTCGTGGTAAAGAGATCACAAATGCAATGTTGATTGAGAAGACTCTCTCTACCTTCCCTGTCTCTGCATTGATGGTTTCTAAGAACTATCGAATTGATGTTGCTGCAGGACGAATCACAAGGTTTCATGGGCTCATTAGAGCTGAATGTTGTGAAAAGCATGACAACATCGTTATGAAGAACTATAATTCAAGATCCGTGGAACATACCATATTCCGGAATCCAATTATAGTCGCGCCTTAAAAAAAGGGTGTCAAGAGCGAAACCTAATCTTAGGAATACATTTGGACGTTCTGGTCCATATAATCGCTCTACTTCGGAAGGTAACCGCCAAAATAGGTGAACACAGAACTGAAGAGGTCAACATGGAAAGAGAGAGGGAGGCAACGCCTCTGGCCATATTGGTGGCGCCACCAACACTAAGAGCCATCTAAATGACGCTTTCAAAGCACCTCAATCAATGGAGTCTGAGCAAAGAGATATATGTTCTCGATGTGGAGTATCCGATCATTGGGCACAAACTTGTAGAGCTCGTGTAGAAATTGTCACCGCCTACAAAGCATATTGTGAAGCAAGAAAAGCTCACAACGTGGAACAAGAAGATCAAGATGATGATCTAGAATGAAGGGTTAAAGACTACAAATCTGGTTGGGATCAATAGATCACCAATTCTGTTTAAGTCTTTATTTTTCCAAGAGATGTAATAGGCAATCGCCATATTATTTTTGTAGTAAATGCCTATGGTTTAGTCTTTCTTCAAAGTAGGCTCACCCAAAGTAACTGTGATATCTAGGAAGGTTCTGAGATTAGTGATACTTAAGCAAGCATTGCTCCACCGATATCTCTCTACTTACCTGGTCAAATTTATTTTGGAAATACCGAAAGAAGTTAGACGGCTACCATTGTTTTGCATTAGCTAGCATTTTGGATTAGATTTCCTTTGGTCAAAGAGACAATGATGTGATTCTGTTGGGTTATGAATACAATTTCGAGTTCTTTTCATTATGACTCCATTTTGATTCAGAGCATATGACTTTATGACTATGATGGCTGGGCCATCAGTATTAATCCAAGGACATAGAATAACCCAAGTTCCCATTGCCAAATGGCACCATGATTACTGTCACATAAACTCTCTACGCTCCTAGGGCAAATCGCACCTATGAATAGCCAACGAATTCCATGCGAAAACGCATGTAAAGAACGGAGATGAGTTCCTTTGCAATACCTCTAATGAATGCTAACAAAGGCGCATCTTAGAGAAGTTTATGTGTCTCTCTAGTGGACTCTATGTCACTATTCGAGCTATTAAATCCAATAAAATTATAAGAGAAGATCTCTTAGATTTAGACACATATTGGCTTTGCCACGACAGGATAGGTCATCCTGGTCATGATATGATGATCCGTCTACTAAAGACTTTACACGGACATCCATTCTTCAGAGTGAGAAGAAGCAAGAATCGAAAATTGATTCCTGGGCTTAACAAGACCGTAACAATTGCAGCATCTGGCGCTGCAGCCATCTTGGGACGCCATAGGGCCGCCCAAGTCCCATATGACAACGCCATAAATGGCGCTACCCATGGCCATGACACCATGGAAGTCCCTTCCCATGGTCATGACGCCATGGATGATTCTCCCCATGATAAGACGCCATAGATGCCACTTTCCATGGTTCCAACGCCATGATGGGTGATGTAGTCACACATTTTGCTTCTAATAGCGCTACAAACGCTCAAGCCCAACCAAAATCCTCATTGGTGGCTTCCAAGGCCTCCCGCTCATTTTGTAAAGCCTATTCTTTAGGGAAATAGGACTGAGACCGTCCTATGCAAAGGATATGAAAATACTCATTATGTTCTTACATCGAATCCATGGGGATTCTGTGGACTAATTCAACCATGTTGCGGACGTTTAAATATCTCATGATGTTGGTTGACACGCAAACACGCTGGTCACGTGTTGTGCCATTGTCCACTTGTAAATACTGCTTATGCTACACTTCTAGCAAATACCATATGACAACGGGCTCAGTCCCCGGATCATCCTATTCCTTCAATTTGACTTGACGATGCTAGAGAGTTTACATCGAAGACTTTCGATGAATATTGTAATGGGATTGATGTTGGACATCACATTTGTCACGCCCCGAATTTTAGAATAACAATTCCAAATTCGGGACATGAAAATACTACAACTCAAAATAATCATCCTGAAAATTTCTTTTCTTAACATACTCACCACACGAATAAAATCAAACCGAATTTAGTCTCGGTTAAATTATTACAACTCAAATCCCAAAATGTAATGTAAAGCTCTAAATGAGCATACACATCTCACAACTAAATATATAACAAACTGCTATAACACCTAAGCAGCTCGGTCACCTCCCTGGTTATCCAGACCTGCAGGAATATCCGCTACACCATTGAATAGTGTACCGGGATTGCAACAACACAAAACCCGGTAAGCTTATGAAAGCTTGTATGAGTAAAAGAAGGAACTGTTACTTAATTTAATCTCATTTATTCCCACACACAGCAACACTCAATAATTTCCACATATGCAAATAATAACAATCTCAATCAACACCAATTCAATATATCAAGACAACCCAACTCACAACTTTCTCCACAACTCTCATCATCGTATTTATAAAAATACGGTACTTGACAGACTAGAGCTCTAACTGAATCGTAGCCCTTCACCTGGCCTAGGTTATGGCATCCGACATATTTATCAATTATTGTATTTCATCAATATGTATACCTATATATATATTTAGAACGTCCAATAATTCCACATACTCAACCAATCGTATCCCATCATCCACACTAGGATTAGAGCGTCCGATTACCCACACCGGTCATTACGTCGACCCTAAACCCATAAATGAACACAACATATAATATCACATGCTGAAATCAACCCAACCAAAATACATCATATTATTATGGAATTACACAATTGTAATAAAATCAACTCATCAACTCAACTCAATCATATCATCACACAACAATCCACTCATCAATATATATTTTCCACGTAAATATATATATATATATATATACGTAATCATCCACTCAGGAATGACCACTAATATCATCTATAGTTCACACAAGAAAATTATGAAATTCATTTGTATAGTTAAAATTCATTTTACTTACCTATGGACCGTGGTGATTCAAGTCCATGAAATTTTAAAACAAATATTTAATCCGCAAATATTTCTCACACAATTACCAAAAATAAATAAATTAAAATGCTCGGTTCGTAATATGAACCGCGTGAGTTTTACTCACCTCGAAACTCCCGCTGCGTCTTCAATATAATTATAATTTATAATTAACGCCGAATAGCCCACTCAAATAAAATCCGTCAATCACCTAATCAAATGTGATTCGAATTTAGCCAACAATTTCAACACATAATTTAACTACTAATTAACGGCCAGATTCTAATTTACATTAAAATCCGACGAGCGGTTTCTCACGAATCTCTCCCCTAATTACCGTTTTTCACATATACGAAGATCCAACGGTCGGATCTTCGCCCATGACCACACAAAGCCTCTGGGACAGTCATATGATCATCATAACAAATTTACAAGTTCATCCAACGGTCATAATTCCACAGATCACAAATCTAACGATCGAAATCGATCGAAATCACAAAATTCATAACTAATTCATACGATATCCGAAAAATGCGTATAAGACGCCGAAATGATCGTATCGAAATATAGAATCATAAAATGGATAGAAACCAAATTTTAGACCTCCGGAGGTGGCCGGAAAAAGCCGCCGGAGTTAGGGATAGAGCCGCCACCGACCACCGCCAATGGTGTCGGGGCCGAGCTTGTCCCCTTCGTTTCATCATTCTGAGCAACTTTCATAACTAGCACAAGACCTAAAAATGACGGGAAAGCATCGAAATTACCGATTTACAGTCGGCGTCCGGAAAATATGCAGAAACCGGTGAGCTTGAAAACCGATGTGAAAACTGCAACCTCAGGCCCCGATCCCTTCTGGAAACTTGTTCAGAACTTCCTTGCGAACTCAACAAGCCAAGAATCACAAGAAACGATCGTGTATAGCTCGAGATATCTTGATCGAAAGTTTCGGTATTTCGATCCGTTCGGGTCGAGCTCTGACGAACGTGAAAACGTTCGACCTACTTCCGGTCCTTCTTGGTGCTTGTAGAGAAAGTTGAGGTGAGCTCAATGAGACAAGAATCAAGTGAAATGATGGAGTGTAGCTCGAGATATCGAGATCGAACCGAAAATGGCCGTTTTCCGTTCGGGCTGTGCCGCCGCCGCCACGGGCCGCGCCGCCTTGTGAAACTGCCTCCGGGAGCTAGAGCAGCTCGAGACGAACGCCTGGGACTTGGTTTGAGGTTGAGAGGTGGTCTGTGGAGGGAGAACAATTAAGGAGAAAATTTCCTCCCCTTTTCGGTCGAGAGAGACTGTGAGAGAGAGAGAAACCCAGTTTTTTTCAGAAACTGGAAGAAGAAGAAGAAAAGAAAAAAAAGAGGAACCGGTAGAAGAAAAAATTAGGGTTTCCAAAATTTTTCTATATATACATGTTTCGGAAAACTTCGAAATTCGATAACTAATTCAGAAAAAATCCGATCTTTGTGTTCCGCACGTGTACGGACTCGTATCGACGAGCTCTACAACTTTCATGAAGGAAGTTTCTCCAAATTCCGTACGTAGAAAAAGTCGATTTCTCAAACCGAGTATTTCGAGCTTTTCGTTAAAATAAACGTTTCGAAACTTTGATAATTGTAAAAATGAATGATTATCGAACATATATCGTGAAATCGCATAATAACCATTCGATACAATCACTCGAATTTAAAATGGAAATTACGGGTATTACAACATTCTCAAGAACACACCGAAATGGTTTCACGGCAACGACTACGATGGTAGTCAAGACATTGGTAATGCGCACCAATCTCCCTATATCCGCTTAGGGTGATGCAATATCGCATCCAGTTATGCTAATTCGTCTACAACCTACCATCACTCAATCTATGTGTTACAGCTAGTGACTGGATACAAGTATTTTGTACTTACGTACATTTGAGTGAGTCATTTATGTGCCAATTGTGCCACCACAGTGCACTATGATAGGTCCTTACAGAAGAATGAGAAAATTAGATTTGAGACTCCAACCATCGTCTGCCACTTAATGCCCTTGCTAGCAATCTCCTTACTGCTAGATTTGCAGGTTGTCACTCTGCTGAGACAGTCCTCCCATCGTTAGGGGGAGATAAGAACATGGATGTCCAACAGGAACAACAGGAATTGCTGTGGTCTGTCACCACTATGTCTCATCTCGATCCCTACTAAAAGTGACGAGATCACACATCTGCTGCAGATATGCCTGCAAGGAAGTACGTCCCTACAAAAGGACATAGCGCCATCCTACACGGAGGTAGGCATGGTGCCAATGTCAAAGAGAGTGGCACTCTGGCGTTACAGGCCATAGCCCCAGCTAGGATGAATGGGAGACCCGTGGGTTTGAATGATACTTTGGCACAACTCAATCCTTGGATCATCAAGATTCAAAATCCGTCTCATGAGAATCTTCCGGGTTATGGTTATCATTGAGGGACTCCTCAATGTCAGAACCTATTCCTGAAAATATAGAGCTCTATGAAACCTACACTAGTGTACATGAGATGTGGGATAGAAACTCCATCAAAATTGATGATGTAGTCACGCATTTCGTTCTGCATGAGTTTGTTGAGTCCGATGATATCGAACCACGCTCCGTTGATGAATGAATGCCAACGTAGAGAGATTTGGCCTGAATGGAAAGATGCGATCCAGGTTAAGTTGGATTCTCTAACGAAGAGGAAGGTTTTTGAGCCAGTGATGCCAACACCTCCTATCATAAAACATGTTGACTAATGGGTCTTCGTTAGAAAGAGTGTTGAGAAAAAGATATGGTAATCTCGCCTTATGGCGCAAGGCTTCTCACAAAAACGCCTTGGAATCGACTACGATGAGACATATTCTCTCGTAATGGATGTCATTGCACTCCACTACCCTATCAGTTTGGTAGTTTCCAATAACCAATCATGTAGCTTACAAATGTGGTCACTACGTATCTATACGGGGATCTAGATACAGAATATACATGAAGGTTCATGGTGAACTTTATCTACCCAAGTCAAGTGGCTCTAGACCTCAGAGCGCATTTACAATAAGGTTGAAACGCTCACTAAAGTGACTACTTGATTGGGAAGGGACATGCCCACGCGTTTTCATAACAAGTTTCGGATTCTATCGCGGTTCATGTTGGACATGACCTTCATTGGAAGCTCTTAAAGAGTTAAGGGAAACAGCTGAACACTTGAAATCCGAGTTTGAGATGAAAGATTTTGGGAGAACATGATTATGTCTCGGTTTGGAACTTGAGCATCGTGTCTATGGATGCTTAGGCATTTTGACAAGGTCAAGCCTTCAAGCACCCCCATAATCGTCTGTAGTCTTTATCCTGAAAAGGATCCTCTTCGTCCGTAGGATGATGGTGAAGATGTGCTAGAGACAAAAGTGCCCCACTTAAGTACAATACGCGTATTATTGTACTTAGCTCAATGCACAAGACCGGACATCTCATATGTTGTGAACTTGTTAGCTAGGTATAGCTCTGCGCCAACGCGATGCCATTGGATTGGTGTAAAAGATATCTTTCGATACTTGAGATGTACGATCGATATGGGCTTGTTCTATCCCTACAGAGAGATGATGGATTCGGACCCATCACACACCATAAACGCCTCCAATGCTGGCCTGCTTTTCCTATCCCTACCCAAAAACAACATGTGTTTTGGAAGGTTTTGCTGATATTGGGTATCTTTCTGACCCACACAAAGGTCATTCCCAAACTGGTTAAGTGTTCACTATAGGTAAAGACCGTGATATCTTGGAGGTCTACAAAACAGACCTTAGTCGCTATATCTTCGAACAATGCATAGATTATTGCTCTTCACGAAGTGGTTTGTGAATGTATATGGATTGAATCCATAATTACGCATGTTCGAACAATTGTGTTCAAAGTCTACCACCGATGAGCCTACAAGCATTTAGGATAATGCTGATTTTGAACCAAAACTACATCAAAAGCGACAACACCAAAAATAATCAGCAACAACAAACTCTCCTTAAGATCAAAGTGAACTACGTTCGATCTGAGGATAGTATGGCAGACTTGCTCACTAAATCATTGCCTAAATTCCACTTTCGAGAAACATGTTAGTAGCATCGTTTGTGGAAGTTATCCGAACTCCTATGACCGTAGTCATCAGGGAGAGATGCAGACATCAGGGGGAGATATCTACATGTATGGTCTCGAAACATGAAGGGTGTGTTGTGCTCTTTTTCCCCTTCGACCGAGGTTATTTTTGTCCCACTGGGTTTTTGTTACTCGGCAACGTTTTTCAATGAGGCAACGAGAGAAGCACCACGTTTGGGCAACACAAGGGGGAGTGTTCAAGGAAATCCAGATTATGTGTCTGGCCCAAACTCTAGGTTACTTGACCTAGTGGTAATAGGGTTATAGAAAGATTTAGAATCCTATTCAATGTAGAATTACTTTCCTTGTATGTTCAGATTATATGCATTGTAATCCTCTATATAAAGAGGCCCCTATTGTCAATGAGAATACACAGCGAATTCCTTTCAATTTCAGTTTCTCTACAACATATTAATCTTTTTTCTTAATGTTACTTTTTTCTCTTTCCATTTTCTGTACCTCATGATTTTATTTAAATATTTTTTTTAGTTTTTTTTTAAGTGCTAGCTTTTTTTTTTTTTTTTTTTGCAAATATAATAGATAGACTTAGATTTAGGTCATAATACAATTTATTTTGTTCTCCTTCACCAATATGCGTTCAACATGTATATCATACATTTTTATGTCACATGATCTTAATCATAGTTTTAATTCTTATTAAATATATATGAATGCTTTAATGAGTATGTAGTGAAATTGGAAAATGAAAATAGATAAGGAAAATAATAAAAAATGCAATCTAATATTATTGAATTGGAAAATCTAGAGAAAATAAATAAAATATTTTTTTGGTATAATTATTGTCCTTAATAGTCATTTTATAGTATGCTATGTATGTCATTTAACATTCATAATAAAGTGAGGTCAAGTAAACAGATTTAGAAGTCTTAATAGAAACAATCTTCATTAAACAGAAGGTAAATTGTGAGACAAAGTTGGTGTCTCCCATATATAACTTTCTTTGTAAAATTATACCTATTTCCATATCGGTAATTTACCATCCTCAATGGTAAATATTGTAGTTGGGTTTCAGTCCCTTCCATCTCAAAAGCATAGACGAGTCCCCATTTCTTCAAGAGGATGAAGTATACACACAACGACACAAACAGAGTAGATGTACAATGGAATCTTCATACTCTCACCTCATTTATAATCTCAAACAAGCAAGCTACTACAACAACTTCATGCAGAAAAGAAAGACATGGTCAGTCTAGTTATTTATTACACTCACGTAACAAATATGACATCAAAACCAGACAATTGGACACATTCATGAATTGGTGTTGTTTAGCAGACAGTTGGACACATCAATAAATTTGTGCTGCAAACTTGTGAGAGATGCAAGCAACACTCCTGCCCAGTATTGTCCTATTTACTTCTCATTTTGTAGTAACATTCTTATTTTTTTTTTAAATACTGTTTAATCATTTAGGGAAAACTTATAATTAAATATACCAGTGATTATAGAAATAATAAAAAAGTTTGAAAATACAGAAATATCATGGATTACCAAAATTTAGATACATATAGAATTTAAATGAAAAACTTAAATTTTGCCAGAAATTTAAACCTTGGTTCCAACCATGAAAATATGGTATTGAAAAGAAGCATGTAGAAAATTATTAGAACAAATTCAACAAACGAAGAATTTTGTTACAAATGGAGCCTGTGTTATTTCAATATATATATGAGACACTTTGGGGACTTCATCAAAATTCTAGTCTATTTTTGTATTATTTACTGACCTATACTATAATTAAGAGAAGAGGTGTCGTCGGCTGAAACTAAAAGAATGTACTAAATTAATCCTAATATATTAATAAGGGAGTTTCTATTCATACCTTCAAAATTAGCATTTGGACCTCCATACTTAATAGACCTCCTACTTACTTTTACAAATAACCAATTTGCTATCTACACCTCCCTAATTTTTCCATAATGCCCATATTCCAATAAAATAAATAAATGCCCTTTTTTTGTAAGGTTTTATTCATACCTCCAAATTTACTCAATGTAAAAGACCATTTTTGTTATTGTGCTCTTCTTCATCATTACCTAATCTGCTTCTTCTTGCTTTCTCATTTACTCTGGCAGCGACATTTCCATTGTGGAAACAAGTAAAAGGAAAGCAAATTGAACAAAAGCAAGATGGAAGCCGGAGTGAAAAACAAATCAACAGCTAGATGAATGACTACAACCTCTGCAAGATTTGCTAGTTGTGAAGACCCGAATTTTCATAAAATAAATTTATGTAATTCAATAATTGTTCTATTATTTGAATTATAATATTTGGGATTAATTTAGTTGTCATGGTTTGAGAAAATAGGTTTCGAATGATTTTATTTTCGAAAATGAACATTATTTAAGGGGTCGTGAAAATCAACATTTTATACGTTCATAATTTGGGAAAACTTTCTTCATGAAATTTGTAGAGCTCGTCGATTCGAGTTCGTGCATATGTGGAACGTAATATTCGGAGTTCGTATGAATTTATTATGAATATTTAAAAATTGAGTTTTTTCTATAAATATAGGAATTTCGGGAATTTTTCAGAAAAACCCAAAAAAATTCCCAATTTCCATTCTTCCCCAGCTCTCTCTCTCTCTCTCTCTCTCTCTCTCTCTCTCTCTCTCTCGTGAGCAGTTCCCCCTCACCCCCCCCTGCGGTCAAACCCGGTCCCAACCCGCACGGCAGAAACGGGCCGCTCCAGGCCACCACCGGACCAGCGCCAGCCTCCCCTTGGCCTCACCCCGCCCCGCCGTTGCCTCCAAGTGGAGATCGAACGCCAACCCAAGTGCAAAACGGATCCAGCCGGAAATTCCATTTTCCGGAGTTTCCTCGACCGATCGTTGGCATTTTCGTGATCTCATCATCCTCCTGATCATCCTCATATGTGGCTTGTATCACTATTTGGATTGTAGAGCTGTAGATCAAGGATTGAAGATTGACGGCTCTGATTAGATCTGGAAACGTGATCGGAGGGCCGGGATTAATCCAACTTCAAAGCTCGATCTAGGACGATCTAGACTAAATCTCGCTCAACTCCAGGTATGAAAGTTGATCACCCTTTTATTTTGAAGAAGTTTGTAGTTGACAACTTTTGCATCGGAGGTTATTGACCGCCGCGTTGACAATCGTATAACCGCCGCATGTGGCGGTGTGTTGGACTATATTTTGAGTTTTTAGTATCTGGGCAATGAACTATGCATCCATACGAGCGTTTTGATATATAACATGATCATGTTAAAAAAAGTTGATAAATAGTCAATTTAAGTTTTACGCTGCTATTTAACTTTTTGACGTTTTATCTTCGGTTCGCGATTTTTGAGAATCTAACCATTGGTTTTGCTTCAAATTTTAATATGTTGATCATATGACTGTCCCGATGACTTTTTGAGGTCACGGGCGAAGATCCGACCGTTGGATTTTCGTATAATTGTAAAACAGTGATTCAGGAGGTGATTCGTGAGAAACTGTCCGTCGGATTTTGATATAATTTTGCTAGGATGTTTCCAAAGGCGATCCGTGAAGATCCGACCGTTAGATCATTGTTTAAATTCAATACGACTGTTGGATCGTCTTTATTTTAAAATCCGATCGTTGAATCATCATTTAAGTTTATTCCGTGTTTCGTTTGCTAAGTAAAGACCATATTTGATTAGGTACTTGACGGTTTGAGTGACAAGCAATTGGATTATTGTGGTTTTGGTTTATAGAAGACGCAGTAGGATAAGAGGTGAGTAAATCTCACATGGTTCATTTACGAACCGAATTTCATTATTTTCGTATGTATTCAATAAATTATACGTAAATTATAGTTGGTATTAGTGGTCATTCTTGAGTGGGTGATTACATATAAATATATATATATATATATACACACACACATATTTATGTGACTTATATATATATGGATGGTGTGCTATTGGATTTTTGGATTATTATTTCGAGCACTTACTTTCTATAGAAATACAATATATCATGTAATTATTGATTTTTATTGTGAGAAAGCATAAGTGAGTCGAAGCGTAAAATTTGAGTCAGATATGACAACTTTTAAATGTTTTGATCTACGGATTGGTCACAAGTGGTGACTGAGGCAAGATTATCGTAAGCGTGAACCTTTGCCAAGGTGACACATTACGATTTAGTTAGAGCTCTAGTCTGTCTGCCATAGTATGACATGAAAGTAGCGATTAGAATTACTCGTGATCATGATTACAGTATGACATGAAAGCAACGAGTTGAATTACTCGTGATCATGAATACATATTTATTATATAAGATGGGTCGAGTGGTGAGTGATGAGATTTGTTGGAAAATGGTTTGGAAATAGAGGTGGAATGTTTTGTTTTGAATTGTGATTGTTTTGAGTAAAAGTTGTTGATTTACTGTTTTATTTCTATTTACTCATACGGGCTTTCAAAAGCTTACCGGGTTTTGTGTTGTTGCAATCCCGGTATACTATTCAAATGGTGTAGCGGATAATCCTGCAAGTCAGGAGAATCAAGGTGGTGATCGAGCTGTTTAGAATGACAACATTTATTTTATTCGCTTTTCTTTTGTGAGGTTTGTTATGCTCATAAGAGCTTTACAATTTACATTGTGTGTGAATTGTAATAATTAACTCGAAGAACTTGGCATTTTATATTCGAGTGAGTTATTTAATTCACGTTTCAGATTTGAAATTGTTATTCAAAATTCGGGATGCGACACTAGTGGTAACTTTCTTTGTTGGAATATATGGATATGATATAAGTGAGTTGTCCATACAATTAGATAAAACACCTAACCATAGCATTACTTGTCCCTTTAATATAGATATAAGTGAATTGAGACAGATTATGATTGACATTTGATATTAGAGTGATATTACATTCATTTTTCAATGAGATTTAATAAAAGATTCATCATTTTGTTAATTTATTTTATATATACCTCCATTTCTATCGTGGTATCACCACTAGGATGATATATTTCTCTTGTTGCTGAGATTCTAAGTCGGGTATCTGACCAAATGTCAATCATACCCTAGCCTATCGAAAGAGTCGTGAAATCTCTACTATGCTAGCTTCTCTAAGTCGCAGTCTTAACTTATGGACATGTAAATGTGAGCAGAAATATAAAAAAAAAAAAAAGTAAAAAGCTACTAACTAAAATAAGCACCAAATCAGTGTTGGATGCAAACTGTATGATTAGAGGTTAACGAAAGACCAAGGCTATATTGAATGGTGGTTAGTCTGTTAGGGCATTCAACATGGTAAAACTCTATGTTGAGTTTGACAACAAAAAACTCTTTTTTTCCTCTTTTGTTTCTTTATTGTAATTTAACATAAGTTGACAAAGTCAACTATTACTTTAAAAGAAAGAAAAAAAAAAGAAGTCCAAATACCAATTTTAGAGATATGAATAAAAGCTCTATATTAATAAACTTTAGTATTCATAAAATAGATAGGAATAATATAGTCAAATTACAAAATAAACAAAAAGATAAAAATAAAAAGAGAAAAAATTAATGGTGAAACAAACAAGTACGTGGGAAAAACTACCCACCTCATGAATACTTTCTTTGCAGATAACTACCTAATATTTACAGATAACTATATTATTCTTTATTTTTTAAAATAATTTTTATTATATCTTTTTTGAATGAAAAAGTTTCTTACACATGCAAAGCATGTGATGCATGTGATTGCAGACTAGTTTATTTTATGAGATCCAAATTAAAAAATTGAATTGATTTTAGAATTATAAACAGAGAGAAAGTAACTTGAAAATAAAACTTTTAAAATTAAAATTAAAATAATTATAGTTGTGTTGTGAGCGAAATGTCAGAATTGGTGGCCATGACCCCCAGCGATTATGAAGAACAGTAACTAGGAAAGGCACCTCAAGTTTAGAAATTGACTGACAATTAGAATAGGCTTCACATTGTTGTTGAAGACTAATCAAAAAAAGGTGTGAGATCAGTTAGAAGTGGAAGAGAAAAATGTGGAAATATCATCAGAGATAATGCAGTCAACATAAACAACAACATTTTTAACTCGGGGAATCCAATTAAATAAATTAGAGTCGCTTTTATTCTCAATTTCAACATAAGTCTAGCATTGTCCCAAATTGCGTCAAGATGAAATAACAAAATCTCTAATGTGATTGATGTTTTTTCATAAATCCACATGTGGCTTATGAAAAGCAACACATACCTCGTACATGACAAAACTCGAAAGACAAATGGTGTTAAAATATTTCAGTCTTAATTTAATTTATCTTTCAGTCAGGCGGTTGAATAAATTTAACTTATTTTTCAGTCAGCCAGTTAAATGATTAATTTGTATGATTAGCGATTCAAATTCTTGTGTAGAATTTAAAAAAAAAACAATATATTCGGTTGTTCACATAAGAAATCTCCAATGTATAGGACATCGAGATATTAATATTAAAAATTAAGTTGAATGGGTGACGTGATCGTCTCACTTGAGTCTTTCTCGTTAACTTGTAAAGCTCACTATGGCATGTTTGAAAATAAGAACAACAGCGTGGCAAATGATCATCGTTGGGGTTACTAGGAGCAGCAAGACTTGACAGACGCCCGTTGATGGAGGCAAAACTGAAGTCCTTGCGGAGGAAAAGAAAGAGAGATACAGTACGGTTACAAGCGTGAAAATAGAGAAAGATATCGAAACCCTCTCCCTTTAATCCTCAAAATCATTTTCCTTTTTTTTTTTTGTTTAAAAACCCACAATTTCTCATTCCTAAATAAATTTTCTCAGACCTGGGTAAGTTTTCCTTAAATCCTGTCACAATCCCGGTACAAAAACAATACTAAAAAAATTGCAACTTCAAAGGTATTTTCAGAGTGTCAGATCCCCGTGGACTTTATTGTATTTTAGCTGAAAAAGGAGCTGACTGACAAATCCAGTTTCATTTATTAAATTCCAAAGCCTGATTAAAGCCAATCCCTCTCTTTATGTTCTGTGAGTTCTCTCAAAACCTGAAACAAGTGCTTAAGCGCAAGCTTAATTAATCACTACTTAGCTGACCAATCTGACTTGCTGCTAAACAAGTCCAATAATTCGCTGTCAAATTATCTAAAGAATCAAAATGTAGAGGAATCCCCAGATTTGTCCACCACTCCCTGACAATTTCCTGGAATCCCACTCTGAATTTTAAACAAATTTCAATTGTTTAACCGGAAATTAAATGTAAACATGGAAATGGGACCTGGGTTAGTTTGATAGAGAGAGAGCATAGCGGTTTTTCAATGAAAGCAGCTAACTTGGTGGCAAAAATGGCAGAGTTTACATTGACAGACTATCTCACCGTCCATGGTTAGGTTTCAGTCAACATTCAAAGAAAAATGTACCACTACAATAAACAATAATGGAGGAGGGTCAGTTTTGGGTGCTTTTAAATTAATCACTTTTTTTTTGGGGGAGTGAAATTTGAGGGTACAGTAACCAGGGAAAAACGCCGGATTTACAGGAGGGCAGGTATGAGCTTTTGAAAGAAAGGTGAAAAACAGGTTCTATTAAACGTGCTTTTGCAATTTAACTTGCAGAAGAAGCCAAACCCACCTAGATGGGAATTAAGTATCAACTGTCACCATGATTAAAATCCAGAAGGAAAAAAAAAAACAATCGAAAAGAAAAATGGAGAATTTGGTTTTAATTGTTTCTGTATTGGGTGGTCTGGTTTGAATCTGTTCCTGGTCAAGAACCCATCTTTAAGCTTTCACACAGTGTCTTCTGTCGGGTGGAAAATCCCTCTTTTCTCACAATCTTACCCATCTGTCACTACTGTTTGTTTTAGTGCTTTCTATTTTTTTAAATCCACAGAAGCAAAACCCACCAACCGAAACGCACCGAAGCACGAGAGAGATTATATGCCATAATCACCAATGGAAACAGGGGGGAGAAAAACACACAAGGCAACAAAAATATGAGAGTGATAAAAGCAGAAGACCCAAAAGGGTGGGTTAAAAACAATAAATTTTTGGAGAAAGTGTAGGAAATGAGCTCAGTTAGCCCACCAGGTAGATTTTGAGATAATAAAAGAGAGAGAGGAGAGAGGGAGAGTAGTGTGTGTCTGAAGTCTTTGGTTTTGCTGATAAAAGCTAGGAATTTTTGCAAATGTCACAAGATTCTCAGGGGATAAAGACGATTGAGCAGTGGAGATGGTCAGATATGCAAGGCCTTGAGCTTGTGACTGACCCTCCTTCTTCTTCTTCTGACCCATCTAAAACCAACCCAACAACAACAACAACAACAAGTGCTAAAGAGCCAAGAGAAGCTCAAGCAATGGAGAGCTCTGCTGAGCCAACAACAAAGAAGGAGTCTAATGACAGCGGTGGAGGTGAGAAGCCTGAGGCTGTTCCAAGCATAGGCTTCGGAGAGGTTTTCAGATTCGCTGATGGATTGGATTACGTTTTGATGGGAATTGGGTCTGTTGGCGCAATCGTGCATGGTTGTTCTTTGCCTATCTTTCTTCGCTTCTTTGCTGATCTTGTCAACTCTTTCGGGGCAAATGCGAATGACATGGACAAGATGATGCAAGAGGTTTTGAAGGTATTGTATTTCGAAACCATCATACTTCAGAGTACTTTTGAATTTTATTTGACGGCTCATCTCATCTCATCTCTTTCTCTCTGTGTGCTTGCTGTGAATTTTGCAGTATGCATTGTACTTTCTTGTCGTGGGAGCTGCAATATGGGCTTCTTCATGGGCAGGTGAGCTTTTGGCTTACTATGTTTGCTCGACCTTTTGCTTCTTCTGTGCCTTCTGTTTGGATTTTGGTTTTTGTATGTGTTTTGTGTTAGCGTAACGGAAAGAACTTTTTGGCAATTGGGTGCAGAGATATCGTGTTGGATGTGGACCGGAGAAAGGCAATCGACCAAGATGAGGATTAAGTACCTTGAAGCTGCTTTGAGCCAGGACATTCAGTTTTTCGATACAGAGGTTCGAACCTCCGATGTCGTTTTTGCCATCAACACTGATGCAGTGATGGTCCAAGACGCCATTAGCGAGAAGGTGAAGCAATTTGCCCACTGTGGTCTTGCTGATTTCTCAATTGGGTTTTTTTGGACTATTAACATGTTTGGTTTTGTGGTTTGTTTCTGTAGTTGGGTAATTTCATTCACTACATGGCGACATTTGTGTCTGGATTTGTGGTGGGTTTCACTGCTGTGTGGCAATTAGCTCTTGTGACTCTAGCAGTGGTGCCTCTGATAGCTGTGATTGGAGCCATTCACACCACCACATTAGCCAAACTCTCAGGGAAGAGCCAAGAGGCTCTTTCGCAAGCAGGACACACTGTAGAACAGGTCAGAAATCTGAGCTTCAATTCTTAACAAATGAGAAGAATCACTACTTTTTCGCTTGAGTTATAGTGAATTTTCGCTGTTTCTTGCAATTTGGTTTTGCTGAGTCGTGGCCAAAATTGCAGACTGTAGTTCAAATTCGAGTTGTCATGTCGTACGTTGGGGAATCAAGAGCACTAGAAGCATACTCCTCAGCATTGAGAATTGCCCAGAAGCTTGGTTACAAGAGTGGATTTGCTAAAGGAATGGGACTTGGAGCAACTTACTTTGTAGTCTTCTGCTGTTATGCACTTCTTTTATGGTATGGGGGTTATCTTGTTAGGCACCACTTCACCAATGGAGGTCTTGCCATAGCCACCATGTTTTCGGTCATGATAGGTGGACTGTAAGTACTATCATACATTTGCTCAGTTTGGATATATTTTTTTTTTCCTTCCCAAAATCAGTGTAGTTTACTTATAATTCTCTATGATCTAAACAGGGCTTTGGGACAATCTGCTCCAAGCATGGGCGCATTTGCAAAGGCTAAAGTTGCAGCTGCCAAGATATTTCGGATTATTGACCACAAGCCGGGCATGGACCGAAATAGTGAATCAGGGGTTGAATTGGAGTCTGTTACAGGACTAGTGGAGCTGAAAAATGTGGATTTCTCCTACCCATCAAGGCAGGATGTTCGTATTCTCAACAATTTCTCTTTGAATGTTCCGGCTGGAAAAACCATAGCTTTGGTCGGTAGCAGTGGCTCTGGTAAGAGCACTGTGGTGTCCCTCATTGAGAGATTTTATGACCCCTCCTCAGGTAACCTTAGCTCGTTGTACTTGTTCTAGTAAGATTTAAACCTGCTCATGAGTTCATATGTTTCTGTAGGTTTCTTCATTGTTTTAATAAATTTCTTTATTAAACAAACCATTTCAGGACAAGTTCTGCTAGATGGACATGACATAAAGACATTGAAATTAAAGTGGCTAAGGCAGCAGATAGGGCTTGTGAGCCAAGAGCCTGCTCTTTTCGCTACCACCATTAAAGAGAATATACTTTTGGGGAGGCCTGATGCAGACCAAGTTGAGATCGAAGAAGCTGCCAGAGTTGCCAATGCTCATTCATTCATTGTCAAACTTCCTGATGGTTTTGATACTCAGGTTAGCTAATTGAGACAGTAGTTCAATTTTTCGTTTAAAAAATTAGCATGATCCTAGGTTAATCGGAATCCCTGACATATTTTGAATATCGAAAATAGTTGGCATTGCTCTAATTTAAGTTACAGTTTCATTCTGGATCTTGACTCGATAGCACCAGATTTAGTTTGATTTCTAATGGCCTATCGTTACTTCAATTATACCAAATTAAAGATGCATTGGTTGATTTGGTCAACAAACAAGGCCTAACTTTATCTTGGGTTGGCTTTTAAAAGTCAATGCGAAGAAGCACTTGGTTATGCATGCATTTTGCAGAAAGTAACATGCTTCAGTCAACAGTGCATGTGCAGAAGTTAGATCAAGTTATAAGAAGTACAAGACAAGAGAAAAACATAAAGAAGAGTAAAAGGGGTCCCATTATTTTCTGTAACCAAGAAATAATATCTTCATGTGTGTGTGTGGAAATGAAAAAAAACAAATAAAAAAAAAACAATTGCCTGGTGATTGTGATAAAAGAGATATTAGTGGATAACCTGAAGTCTGAACATACCAAATGGGGTTGTAGACAGGTGCTATTAGTTTATTGTCATGAAGATTTTTCATATATTGATTAGTAGTTTCACTCAACCCAAAATTCTTGTAACATCTCTTGTGTAAGTTTATGTTGGAAAATGTAGAATAAACATTTATAGCAAAAGAGAGATAACATGAGAGTAAAGTTATTATAGAAATGTAACAGAAGGTTGAAAATGGCAGGTAGGGGAGAGAGGAGTGCAACTGTCTGGAGGACAGAAGCAGAGGATAGCCATAGCAAGGGCAATGCTTAAAAACCCAGCAATCCTTCTCTTAGATGAGGCAACAAGTGCATTGGACTCTGAGTCGGAAAAGCTGGTGCAAGAAGCCCTGGACCGGTTTATGATAGGCAGGACAACTCTTGTCATTGCTCACCGCCTCTCAACCATTCGCAAGGCTGACCTTGTAGCTGTACTCCAGCAGGGAAGTGTTTCTGAAATTGGAACCCATGATGAACTCTTTTCTAAAGGAGAAAATGGTGTTTATGCGAAGCTCATTCGAATGCAAGAGGCTGCTCATGAAACCGCTCTCAACAATGCCAGAAAGAGTAGTGCTAGGTAAGCCACACCAATCATGAATTCTTCTTGAGAATATATATCCGCACGATTGTTTGATCTCTGTTGTAATTGTTGGTTTTTGAGCTAAGAAATCAATGCTTATCTTGGTTTTTCATTCAGGCCTTCTAGTGCAAGAAACTCTGTTAGCTCACCAATAATTGCCCGAAATTCTTCATACGGTCGATCACCATACTCACGCAGGCTCTCTGACTTTTCTACTTCTGATTTTAGTCTCTCCCTTGATGCCACACACCCTAATTACCGTCTAGAAAAGCTTGCCTTCAAGGAGCAAGCCAGTTCCTTCTGGCGCCTTGCCAAGATGAACTCTCCCGAATGGGTCTATGCATTAGTTGGTTCAATTGGCTCTGTTGTTTGTGGTTCACTTAGTGCTTTCTTTGCATATGTTCTAAGTGCAGTCCTCAGTGTCTACTACAATCCGGACCATGATTTCATGATCAAGCAAATTAACAAGTACTGCTATTTGTTAATTGGACTTTCATCAGCTGCACTACTCTTCAACACGCTACAACATTCTTTCTGGGATATTGTGGGAGAAAATCTTACAAAACGGGTGAGGGAGAAAATGCTGACAGCAGTGTTGAAAAATGAAATGGCATGGTTTGATCAGGAGGAAAATGAGAGTGCCAGGATTGCAGCAAGGCTGGCCCTTGATGCCAACAATGTCAGATCAGCCATTGGAGACAGGATTTCTGTTATTGTACAGAACACAGCACTCATGCTAGTAGCTTGCACTGCAGGATTTGTTTTGCAATGGCGCCTTGCCCTTGTCCTCGTAGCTGTCTTCCCTGTTGTTGTTGCCGCCACAGTTTTGCAGGTATTCCCTTTTTTTGCCTTAATAGTTCTACCATGCATGTAGACAATGTTCAGGGTTAGGGAATTTGAGAGTTATATATGGTGCATATACCGACAAGTTGTGTAATTTACTTGTAATACTTTTTGTTCGATTTGTAAACAGAAAATGTTCATGACCGGTTTCTCGGGAGACCTTGAAGCTGCACATGCCAAGGCCACCCAACTAGCTGGGGAGGCCATAGCCAATGTAAGGACTGTTGCGGCATTCAACTCCGAGGGAAAAATTGTTGGTCTCTTTTCCTCCAACCTGCAGATTCCCCTGCGTCGTTGTTTTTGGAAGGGTCAGATTGCTGGAAGTGGATTTGGGATTGCTCAGTTTGCACTTTATGCCTCCTATGCTCTAGGTCTGTGGTATGCTTCCTGGCTTGTAAAGCATGGAATCTCGGATTTCTCAAAGGCGATCCGAGTTTTCATGGTCCTCATGGTATCTGCTAACGGTGCAGCAGAGACACTAACCCTGGCTCCTGACTTTATTAAGGGTGGTCGAGCCATGCAATCAGTTTTTGAGCTCCTTGACCGCAAAACTGAAATTGAGCCTGATGATATTGATGCTACTGCAGTACCTGACCGTCTCCGTGGAGAAGTTGAGTTTAAGCATGTAGACTTTTCGTATCCTTCTCGACCTGATGTTCCTGTGTTTCGTGATCTCTCCCTCCGTGCCCGAGCAGGCAAGACTCTTGCTCTTGTTGGTCCTAGTGGGTGTGGAAAGAGCTCAGTCATTTCATTAGTACAGCGGTTTTACGACCCAACATCAGGAAGAGTTATTATTGATGGAAAGGATATTCGCAAATACAATCTCAAGTCTCTCAGAAGGCACATTGCTGTGGTTCCCCAGGAGCCATGCCTCTTTGCTACAACTATATATGAAAATATCGCTTACGGACACGAGTCAGCAACTGAGGCTGAGATCATTGAAGCAGCTAATCTGGCCAATGCTCACAAGTTCGTATCTGCATTGCCGGATGGCTACAAAACGTTTGTTGGGGAGAGGGGAATTCAATTATCTGGAGGACAGAAACAAAGGATTGCTATTGCCAGGGCTTTACTGAGGAAGGCAGAGCTTATGCTTCTCGATGAAGCAACAAGTGCACTTGATGCCGAGTCCGAGAGATCTATTCAAGAAGCTCTGGAGCGCGCTTGTTCGGGTAAAACCACAATTGTTGTTGCACACAGACTATCAACTATTAGAAATGCCAATGTTATTGCAGTAATTGATGATGGGAAAGTGGCAGAGCAAGGATCACATAACCATCTATTGAAAAACTACCCGGACGGGTGTTACGCGCGCATGATACAGCTACAAAGGTTTTCACACAGCCAGGCCATTGGAATAGCATCAGGTTCAAGTTCTTCAGTAAGACCAAGGGAAGAGGAAGAAAGAGAAGGCAAGTAAGGACCAGTTGAAGCCACATACCACTAAAGAGGAGTATATTCCCATATACCCCTTTCTGATTTTTGGGGTTTAATTTTTTTCGTTTTTGTTATTCTATTTTGGTATAGTATGTGTATTATCTTTCTCTGTCCCCTATTTCTACCATATGTCTACCTTATGAACCCATGAAGAAATTGATAATGACAAATACGCGTTGAGATTGAAATAGATACCCAACACTTTCATCTATGCTTTGAAGAAATGATCTCAATATACAATTGTTGACCTCAGACCCGAAAAAAAAAAAACAATTGTAGACCAAAAAACTAACAAGTGAATGGCTTTATTTTCTTACCATGCTATGATAGTTTTCATGGTTGGCAATTGCCATTGAAACTTTTGGTGAAAATAGTTAGATATATGTAAGGGTGTATGAGGTATGAAATATTTGCCGTTATATTTTTTCATCCGAAACAAATATATGTAGATATTTCAAACCTATACTTTATCTCTGAAGAAATAATCTTCACTCGCGATATATCATCGATATTTGCTGATATTTGTTGATGTATTCTTAACTTTGACTGCAAGATGTAACTTCTACGGCCGGTATTTGATGCTTTGGATAAACTTAGTACTTCTCCAATCGATGTTAGACAAGTGAAAGCTGGTGGGTACGTAGGCAAACCCACATGTGTGCAAACCTTGATTGCCAAACAAATCCAATCGTGCCTGGAATCCAGTATGTGTTTAAGAATCAAACAATTATAGCAGCCTTGCAATTATGTCTGGATAAAAGGGTGTTAGAATTCTATCGCTCTCAGAGACACTGATCGCACGGCAAATGGGTGTAATGGCATTCGATTAGACTTGGGGATGAAAGACATGTTACTATGTTTGGCTTTTGATTGTATAATATCCATCTCACTTTCAAAAACTCAATGCGAAACAGACTCAATATTGCAGTCCTGATCTGAATAGGGAAATTTCATATAATACATATATGTATATATGTGTGATGGAGGTTGTGGGGGACAGCATTATTGGGTGAGTTCATAATATGGTGGTTGCTCATGTGCATGAGTTTAAAGCAAAGGGGAGGGAAAATGCGTAAAGGTAAACACAAGAAAATGACCCTTTTGGCCCTTTAGAGCAAAGAGGTGGAGGGAAACAGAGGCTGGTAGTGGACAAGGGGCTGTGAGAAAGACTTGAAGAAAATGACATGGAGATTTAGGTGTTTGATTTAGTTAGGGTGGGTGATATGTGATTATGTGAGGGAGTGGGGTATACCCAATCACTTTTGTCCCCAGGATATACAAGGATGTGAGTGACCTGAGATGGGGTTTTGATCGATGGTGGTGGCTCCTTCCATCTTTGTTTTGGAGTCTGAGAAAAAGAGAGAAGAATAATAACGCCTCCTTGTTTTAATTATTTACTTGAAATCATTTTGTTTCCATTGTCTGTATTAGGGAAGGTGGGGATGACACAGTACTGTTATAATCTTTTACTGATCCTAAATTCAAGTTCACTGTCTGCAACAGAAATGGCAAAAGTGAAAGAACAAATAGAAGAGACAGGATGGAAAGCCAGGAACAGATATGATTACCCTCTTCAGGGTGGAATACAGCAATGGTTGGTTCTTGTTTCGAAAGTGGAAGGGTTCAGGGTTTTCAGACTAAGGACACTCAAATACTGTCACAGATACACACAAAAGGGTTCCAACTTCCAAGTGTTCAACTATGGACGTTGGACAGAGCATTTGAACACCCATTTTGTCGACCATTTTTTGTTGCAAAACTTATACCTATTTGCAAACACTTTTGCTGATGAATATTGGTCGGCAAAATAAGCACTCTAACCGATGACATTTCTTCGCCAAACGTCATTCCCGTTGTGAACACTTTTGGCGATGATTTTTCGTCCACAAAATTTACTCTCATTTAAGAACGCCCAATGACCATACCCGTCGGGAAAAAGAAAAAAACTTGCGGCATTTGAAACCTCCTATGCATACCCGAGTTTCAATTTTTGTCAGTTGATGTATTTCAAATTTTCAATTACTTTCTGCATTAGAAATCAAAAACTTGCGCTAAAATAAAGAAAAGGTACCTAATCCCATGATTGTTGTATAGGAGGTCGCTGAACAACTACTCGAACAAAATAATTAGAACTATATTTTCAAAATAACATGCCAAACTACTTTAAAAGATTCTCATTCTTTACCGGTCTTAAAGTCATCATTTGCAGTTGAAGAACACTAATTCAAAACCCTAAGCCCTCAGAGTCATCATTTGCTGTTGAAGCAGGTCAGACAAAGACATTGGATGCAGCTGAAACATTGAAGCAGGTACTGAGTTATGCTGTTATGGGAACAAAAGTTGTGAGAAGGACTAAGGCTACTCATCTGATGCTGATCACTAAGTTGACTTTTTATTTATGTAACTTTTCACTTTTTGACAATGTGATCCCTAAATACGGAGCCTAAGAATCTTCCAATTAATCCTCGATCTGGGAGGACTTCACTTTTCCACAAATACCTTGCTATAGCTCAATTTTTCTCCTGAAGAGTCTCATTTTTTGAATTTTTTTCTTCTTTATAGAAAAACTTCATGCATGTGGGTTGTGAAACTTGATTTGTTTGTTTTCTCGGTGTTCAAAGTCTTGAAAAATTAGTGGTTCCAATTTTGATGAACATCGTGTAGTTTAGCAAATGTTTTGACACCCAATGTGATTTCTACATACTAAGCCAAATAATTTTCCTAGATTGCTAGGGACCTCATTTTTGCAAAATTAGGTTTTCCCCAAGATGGCAATTTGACCCGGTTCACACTAAAATGTCTTACTATAGCACATGAATAAATAAATTTATGATGAAATTAGTTTCCAATTTTCCTCGCACACCTTTTTTTTTTTTAAGGGGTTTGGAACCCAATCTAATTGGGAGGCTCATCCCCACGCCCGGTTTCATTTATTATATTAATAGTATTATTTTGCATTGGGGGTGGACATATAACCAGAACACCGAGCTACATAAGAGATAATACAATTGTCCTCGTAGACAACATCCTGAATGATAGCAGGAGTCTCATCTAACCAAAGATCATCTAAAGAACCACAACTAGCAAGGTGAGTCAGCCTACCTACTACACCATTTGCTTTAAGGAAAATATGAAGAATTCTAACTGATTGAAAATCAATAAAATACTCGCACACTTTATGGAAGTGGAATTCGTTTGATGGAATTAGGAAGAAATTAAAAAAAAATATTTGGAGCAGCCTTGCCAACTCATGTCGTTTGCCGAGAGTTGCCATCCATTCAATTTTTTTCCCCATATAATTTCTACTTACGCTTAAAAAATGCATGTGTTTTTGGGTAAGAAATTTACTATGATTTTTTTTTTTTGTTAAGAACCAGTGCAACTATCTCAAATCTTAATTAATAAAAGTATGATTGGTTTTCTTGTAATCGAAATCTTGAGAAATTAGAGTAGCCTCACTTCATCTAGGGGCCAAATATCCTCGACCATCATCAGAAATGTGATTTTTATTCTATTGGAGGGGTTAGCGTTAGTAAGTTAGCGATACACGCACCCATGCAGGGTATCCCAGCCGAAACCAGACTAATCCACTACACGCTTATGAGGAAAATTCCACCTACAAGCTGGCCACAAAGTGTAGGAGAGGGGATTCGAATCCGGGTATGGGGATTCCACACCTGGAGACTCGACCACCACGCCATAACCTTGATGGTTAGAAGTTAAAAATAAGTTAAAAATAAAATCAAACCCTAGGCCGATGATATCATTTTAGAATTTAATTTGGAGAGACGTGACCAAGTCAAGATTTGTCGCGGCACACTCAAATAGTCAAATATGTCAGCCACACTATTTTCTTTCCCTGCACCAACCTGAAGAAAATCTCTCCATGGTCCAATAATGCATGATCGGACCTCTGGCATCTAGGAGATCATAGCCTAGAAGTATAGCTTGGTTTCGGTTTTCCAAATCTTGAAAGTCCGGCCCCCCTCCTCTTCAGGAAAACCCAACTTCGCCCATGAGGTCCAGTGAAAACCATTATTAGGCCTTTTAATGGGCTACGTTACTAAAACACTGAAATAGTATTCCTCCAAAAGAAGATTTATTTCAATACCCACTCCAATAGATACAGAAGGAAGAATGAAACAATCGGGAAGATTTATTTCCAAAATAATCACCACTTTCCAATCTTTTTTATGATGGAGATTGTGCACAGTGCTTCTACCCTTTCTGTGAAGGTTAGAGCTAACCTAAGGCCTTTTAAGGTCAAGAGACATCAATGGGGTAGCACAGGGCTGTACTGGGATTGAGACTGGACAATTTAGAAATGGCCAGAAGTGACAAGTTAGGAGAATCAGTATTTGAATAACACAATTAGGAGATGGGGGATTTTTGTTATTTAACATTTTCAAAACCTCAGTTAACTAACTGTAGACTTCTTGTTTTCTAATTACATAGGCATTAGATGGATATCTGTAGGACTGCTTCTATCATTTGGTCAAAAATATATAGTCCAAAAAGAATATAGGTTATACATCCCAATTTCAAACATATACAGAAGGACATCCATATCCATGCAGCCCCAAAATTGCAAGTTGAACCTACATTAGTACTATAATCCACATTTCAGAGGTAAGAATAAGTATTCCTAGTCGGGCATTTGACAAATGATTTACAAAACTGAAAAGAATGAGAACTCTTCCCTGGAAAAAAAATCGAATACCACCAGAAACTAACTTCAGAGACTCATTATCAAATCAATAACAAATGCAACCAACAATGAAAACCATGAGGAAGCTTGCTATATAATCGCACTTTAACAAGGAAGAACTATGCATATAATCGATAAGAGATCATTCTCACAACAGCACGTAACATGTATCTTAGCTACAAATCGACTAAAGCGAAAAACATGAATCTCTCTCAGAATGACATAAGCTTAGGGCCGTTATCTGGCATACCCATCCCAGCAGCTAAATCAGCATCCAGTTGGGTGTGCGGTGCTTCCATCAGCTGCTTTACTCGCTTCCTGTGACGCTTCGTCTTGAAATGCTCATCCCTCACAGTCACATTAGCAAAATATCGGCTGCAATTTTCAAAAACAAATTACACCTCTCAACAGAATGATCAAATCCACGTAGCCTAAACCATTAATACAAACGAATTCCAAACCTTGTTCCCTCAAATGGAGCATCAAACAAAGTAAAGATAAGACTAGACCCCTATTCAACTTCGAACCAAAACAGAACAAGAAAAAGAACATAAAAGCATACAATTGCTTAACTTTTGAACCCAGCTGACACAAACTACATCATAAGTGAAATCGAAAAGGGTGCATCAAACAAAGAGAACGCGAAACACAGACCCAGTTAAACTTTGGCATTCAAAAATCAAAACAAGACGAACAGAGAGCTTACTCGCAGTGAAGGCAGTAGTATTGGCCCATCCCAGGTAGATCTTCATCGACGGGCAAAACCGGCGTGGTCATCTGATCCTCTGCTTTCTTGAGACCATCGTACACCAAATCGTCGCCTTTGACGAGGAACTTGCTGCGGCGATGAGTCTTGTGGGAGTATCTTCTCTTCTTAACGCTTCTGTGCGGGCACTTGCCTCCCATTTTCTCTTTGGCTCTCGAGTTTGCTTTGTGCGACGGCGATGAGTTTGGGGCTCTGAAAACCCTAGAATGAATAACAATCAGGGATGGATTTGGGGTTTATGTGTTAGCTCCTACGACGCCGTTTCATTGGATACACACGAATACTTCGTTGTCGGTCGAACACCCGGATGGGGGTTGAAGCCCGGTTCTTGGCCCAATAGGCCCACGTCTATCAGGTTATTGCTCTGGGTTGGGTCCTCCTCTACAGCAAATTTGCAGGGTAGTGGAATCCACAATTCATTCTAGATTTCTAGTTAACTCGATATAAAATTTCCTTCCAAGATTTTTTTTTATTGAAATTTCTAAATTTATTCACTTGACCTCCTTACTTTTTACATCTCGTATCAAATTTTTAAATATTAAATTTAAGGGGGTGTATTTATTAAGGAGTCAACAAGATTTTTGTTGTATTTTGAAAGTCTATGGGTATTCAATTAAGATTTTAAATAATCCTTTAAAATCTTGATGTATTCAATTAAAATTTAAAATTATCCATTCAAATATACAAATATTCAAAACTATACTGATTTTTATGGATTTCATTAAATGCTGGATTTTAGAGGATTTTATAGTACTTTTTATACATATCAAAACTCAAAACATTATAAGGACTTTTAAAATCTAAACAAATACTTGTAAATCAATCAATTAGAATCAATCAGAGTCCATATAGAATTTAAACAATCTATGAATTAAGTAAATATATGGTTATAAAAACTCAAACAAAATCTTTTAAAATCTGAATTGAATACACTCCCATTACTCACTAAACCTCACTCAAATTCCTCAAATAGCCTCACTCATAAAAATTGCAAAAAAAACCATTATTTTTATTTCAATGATTTAATTACTCTAAAATTCTTAGTTACATGTCTATTTCTTAATTAGATAATATAAATCACTTATCCAACAATAAAAAAAATGACACAAGGGGTATGGGATTTCAAAAGTTAATCTCTAATCAACAAGAAAATGTTTTACATGAACTATTCTATCGTTTTTTCTTTTTCAACCTTTTTTTCTTTCTATTTTAGCTGTGCAGAAAAAAGAAAAAAATCAAGAGTAGTCATTGTTTCTCTAATATTTATTTATTTTTCTCTAATTCATGTACCTCATGATTAATTATTTCAATAGTTATTTAGTTTTTTGTAATTGCTTGCTCATTTTTTTGCAAATATAATGGAAAGATTTAGGTCAAATAAGGATTTCTTTTGTTCTCCCTCACCTTGTATATGCCTTCAACATGTATGATGATAGAAATTTTTATGTCATATGATCTTATTCGTAGTTTTAGTTCTCATTATATATATATATATATGAATGCTTTAATGAGAAAATGGATAAGGAAAATAATAAATAATGCAATCTATTATTATTGAATTGGACTTTAGGTAAAATATTTTGTTATATAATCATTGTCCATAATAGTAATTTTATAGGAGGATATATATGTTATTTAATCATTCATAATATAATGAGTTCAAGTGAGCAGATTTAGAAGTTCCAATAAAAGCACTATTTCCTCCCATTTGAACTAGATGATATTTAATGAATTATGGTACAATTTAAAAAATAAAAATGCAATGAGGCTGAAAGAAAAGTGTTTTTTATGCACACGTACGTATCATTGTCAAGTATGACAAATATTATGCCCAAAATTTATCGTACCCCTGGAATTAGTTACTAACCCACAATTCTTGAGTTAGTCAGAATTAAAGTCATTAAGCAACCAAAAGAAAAATTAAGTAAATACGACTATATAGTTCTCTCCAAATCATCTACCACAAATGTCATTTTTACTGGAAACAGAGTTCACGCATTATCGCAGGATCTATAGTTGCTAACAATTCATAATCATGAAATAGATAACTAAAAAGGACTTGTTTGTCACAAAAAGTCATGAAGATTATTAGTTTTATCTTCTAAAAAAAATCAAATCAAAGTCCATTGCCTATTATTTTTTTGTGTCAAGGCATAAAACTCCTCTAGCTATGTTCTTTCACATGCCACAGCTCTCTACTCATGAGGCTTCACAGTCAACATTACGTATAGTCGTACAGATCCATTCATCCACAAAATAGGGAAGGCCATCAAAGACAAAGAATTCCGAATTCGACAAATGGTAACACATCAGCACCAAGTAATTAAGAGAATGTAGACACAACTAACATATACCCAGAAAACACATCATCAATACTATGAATTTACTACCTCCTGCTATAAAATCTTAAGAACAGGAAGCCAGTGGCTGAAGGAACATGTATATAGTATAGTCCCACATGCAAACCAGCACTGTATACAATAGAAGAAGAAGAAATACTGAAAAAGTTAGCTAGTTGCCTCCCATTTTCTTAGCTCTCAAGTTTCTATTGGTTTCATTGAAAACCCTAGAATGAATATCTGGGATGGAATGGGTTTGTGACTTTGTGTGTGGGTGCAAACGGCGTCGTTGAGGTTCATATACATAAAGTCGCTGTCGATCACGTTCAAGTCATATTGGCCCAACACATAATTGACCTACTGTGACTTAAAGATTAAGCACATTTTGAACTCAAGCCCATCCTCCGGTTTTGAGATCAGTTTGAGTTGCAACCAGAAAGCATTTCCTCATTCACAATTTTTTACTCTCTCCCACGAATTATAGTCCAAAACTCTCAGTCGATAAGAAAGTTATTTGATGTTGTATACATCCACAGTTTTTTCCTATTGTGATATATGCTTTAAGATATTGGAGTAAATTAAAAGAAGTTTTAGGTTCTACTTATAATTGGTTTTAGTGTTGTCCTTTGTCAAAATAAAGTAAATTGCTACTGCATACTTCAAAAGTTTAAAATACATGTTATGAATAATAAATTGATATAAAGAAATCGAAGCGCAAGCGAGAGATAACTCACTTCATTATGTGACACTTCATAAACCTGCAGGTGGAAAATAAAGAACAATCTCCTCAAATTGGCTTATCAGGAGTTTAATATGGGGTTGGATATGATCATAAAAGACTTGGATACCAAGAAATGCTGCAACGCATGTACTAATAATTATTATTTTCAATCCCTTAGGGGTCAGCTTAAGTGCTAAGGGGAGGTTGGTACTTATGTTAGGACTAAGCTAATTCAAAGGCTTCATTCTCATTTGATGCAATAAAAAATATAAAAAATTAGAACATGTACTATTTTCATTAAACAATGTGTGAAAAAAAAAGTTATTGGATGTTGCATTGCAATATTTATAATAGTTTGGATCAAATGTCGTCATCTTCAATTGTGAGATGGTTAATCAAAAAAAAATTGTGAGATGGAACTTTGCCGACCCATCTTTAGGTTGCAAAGTACTAACTGTCAAGTGCTCTTTTTCAAACTAAAAACCCTACATGCATATGTTATAAAGTGAAAATTAGAGAAAGTTAGCCCACCCATATGTAAACCCAAACTGGGATTTAAAATTTGTTTAAGGGTGCGGCCGTACGGCTATTACCACCATACCATTTTCTTAGTTCACTCTACAAACATTTAAATTATTAAAAAACTATATTACCCAAATGTAAAATGACTAATAAGTACACTAATTTTCTAAAATTCAAATATGTAAGAAAAAATAAATATATAAGTAATTAATTAAATACAAAGACTATTTAATTTCTCGTTGGATAACATTAATCTTCTCAACCCAAATTTGAATTTATTACTATATTTTTGTTTTTTTGTTACCTCCTCATCGTTATTCATTAATTCGTTATTCAATTCACAAAACCATTACTTTTAACTTCATCAAAATATTTGCAATATTCTTTGTGAACACCGAAAGTAAAAATTTAAAACACGAAGAAAAACAATCAATCTCTCCTTCATTGATCATAGTTGTAAATTTACTAATATTTTTACATAGAATGAAATAGAGAACATTGAAATTCCTGATAAAAAAAAAATTGATATTGAAAGAAAAATTTAAAAAATGGGAGTAAATCAGATTATGATTTTATTAGGAAACTTTAATAAATTTAATTTTTTTTATGAGTATAAATTAAATGAGAGATTTTCGTTAAAAGTATTTATTTTCTAATTAGATATGTCATATAAGGATATTCTTGGAAAGAGAAATAGGTTAAATAAGTAAATTCAATAATTGAAATTAAAATATAGAGTGTAATGAGCAAGTATGGTGAAAAAATAAAATAGTAGGGTGATAATTGCCACACCCTTTGTTTAAACACATGTTTTTTTTTTTCAAATATTTATTTTGTACACTTTTAAGGTATGAGAGTAAATTAAAACATTTTTCTAGACAAATGGTTTACATAAAGTGTATAGAAACAATAGTCTCACTTGTAACAAAGTCTACAGTCTGTGGTTGAACCAAAGAGAAGGCTCAAGGTCGAGCTAAGAATGAAGGTGAAGGGAAGCTGGATTGCAAGCTAAACACCAAACTGAGTACACACAGAACTGCAACAGATGGGACATAAATGGCTGAATTTGGATGGACTTAAACTATAGAGTGAAAGCTACTTATTGTAGACATCAAGTAATGCAGTTGATGAATAGTTAGAAAGAATACATTAAATTTGTAAGAACAAGCACCAAAAAAAAAAAAAAGGGAGATAGAATATAATGACAAATTTATTATGCGAAGTTACTAAACAAGCAAAAAAATTTCACCTGAACTCCATCATAAAGGAGAAATTTATTTGCCTAAATAGTAAAATGTGTCACGAAAGTCTATTTTATTTTTTGGTCAAATCTCCATTTCATTTTGGATCAAAGAATTAGAACAAAAATTAACTAAATGTGATGCTAATCAATAAGGCATAACGAATATGAAAATGTCTCTAATTACTCGGCTCAAATCTATTACATGTAGCATTGAGCATCTCCAATAGTGATAGCTATTTGCATAGCTAAAAGTAGTTAAAATTAAAATATAACTAGTTATTTATTGAGTTATGTTTTAGCAGAATACCTAAATCTCAAGTTAAATTTAAATTTTAGTTAAATTATCTCTCCTCTCTAGCTAAATTTGACTTTAGCTAAAGTCAAATTTAGCTTTTCTTTAATTAGTCTGCTAGAGATTAAACTTAGCCTAAAATTAGTTAAATTTTAATTTTAATTTCTTTTTAAATAAATATTCTATTAGAGATACCCATATAAATTTTGGATCAATTCAACATAAAAGCAAACTTATGTCATAATACATTTAAGTTCACAGTCCCACCAAGTGAAGGCAAAAATTAACTAAACACGTAGGAGGCTAATCAAAGAGGCATAATGAATACCAAAATTTTGGATCTAACTACTAAGTTCACCTCTAATATTACATGTAGCATTATACTTCAAATTTTGGATAATTCGAACTTATCGCATAATACATTTAAGTTCACAGTCCCACCAAGTGAAGGCAAACAGTAGGGATGTACTGCCTGCTGCTAGTAAAAGGTAAACGAAAGCTACTGGTTGAATAAACATGTAAAAAGAAGAGTCCCACACAGAAACCAATACTTCACACAACAGAAAAGGTCAGCAATCGTTGCATAATTGAAGTGCCACATTACAAATTTACACCATTTATCGATAAAATTACCTATATGATGAAATCAAAGTGTATATTGTACAACGGTCTGTCAGCTATGTTTGAGGCTCCTGTTTTCTGTTTTAATTGCTTCTTTTATGGAAAGTAGACTTTATTAGCATCTTAATTAGTAAGTTCAACACAACTCAGCTGAAATGAACAACATGAGTAAATTGCCAAAAAAGAATTTAAGAGTAAGATCTTGAGATCGTGCAGTATTCTATATGCAATAATATCGACCTAAAATCTCAGACTTTCACTGCTCCAGTGCTCCCATAGAACAAAAATTCTATAGTGTTTTATTTCATAGTTGAGGTTTCATATGCAATTTCAGGAAGTCAATAATGCATTATTACCAACTGGCCCCAGAATCATACAATAAAGTACAGGATGAAGGTGTATATAAACCTCAACCTATCTAACTTATTTTACACCCAGAGGCATAAAAAGTTTCCACCCAGGAAAGTTAAACTCAGTTTAGATGACGAAAAAAAATGCCTCAACCTATCTAACTGGGGAATTGACTACTTTCAGAAACTTCGGAATCACAAGATTGTGGAAATTCTCTATTTGTTAATTATGAAGGTGAAGTTGCATAAGATTGTAGCTAGGTTTCACCGTTTCAGCAACAACTGCTTAATTAATTACAATTGAAATCTGCAAAACCTAATGCTGCTCAACAACCTTCCTTTTACCAAAAGAGCTTGAACTTTCATTATTTTGCTTAATTGTTCTACTTTAATGAAAAGATCTAGAAGGACAAATTCAGTCATATTAGAACCGCAATTGAATTTTAATTAACGGACAGCATTTTAACTAGCAATACCAGAAGCTAGCATTTCATATGTACTAAACAAGTACTTTCTTTTTTCATAATAAATTAAGACCTAGGAACATTGAGAAGGAGCAAAACACCATTGAGAACTTGGCTTCAGTCAAAAAAGTCAGCACAATATTTCATCAGATACACAAGAGGGTAAATCAATATTGAAGAAGTTCACAACAAATGTATTGGGGGTTCGAATTCAAATACCCTCTGACGCCCAATTCAATAGTTTAATTGTGTGTCAGCATTGCAGACTTCCACTCCTCACATGGATACTCATAACATCAATCCGACTCGTAAGCACCCAAAATCACAACAAATTGAAAAAGAAATTATCACTTGTAATAAAGAAATAGCTCTTACCTAATTAGTGGGGAGCTTCCGAGCTAGGTAGCTGAGAAAGAAAGAACGAACCAAGAAGGCATTCGTCTGCACTTAAACCTGCACCTATTGATCTTCTGCATTCAAGTGATGATACTTGGCAGAAACCACTCTAGGACCGAAGAGGTGCAGGTGCAAATGCAGATAAATGAAACCATCTTTGGCTATCAAATCAAAATAATATCACCAATCCAAGCCCCTCTAATCTGCGAAACCCTGAAAAGACAGAGAATTGCTTTGCTCAATTTAATGCGTCTTGGAGATTGAAATATATATAGGCCAACACACACAGAGGCTATGCTTTTCTATTTTTGTATATGAGAGGAAGAGAAAATTGCAAGAGAAGATTGAGATGATGAAAGTGAAATGTGCCGCAGTACTTTGTGTGCTGTACTATGCTCCTGGCTGGAAAGCTACGCTAGGGTTGAAACACAGACAGAGGGGGTCAAGTACGTAGTAGAAGAGTCGAGACCACTGACCACGTGACGGAAAGGGCGGAGGCACGTGGGGATTGAGTCCTCGGCCAATGGTGTTGGAGTAAGAACCGGATGTCCTCATGCCCGTCCACCCCAACCCTCGTGCTTGAAAGTAAAATGACGAAGGGGGTTTTGATCACGTGGCTTTTTCAACTATTTAAGAACAAGGACCACTCCACCCCCTCCCCCATCTGTGACTCTCCACGACTCTCGAGCTCCATTTATACCTTCATTCTCATTAGCATCATTTGTTAGCTTTTCACCCTCCATCAGTTGTTTAGGGTTTGATGGACAATGAGTCAGGACTTCGCTCAAATACGGAAACGGGATCTCGAGTTATTTATGAGTTCATTTTTCGCCGTTTTAAGTCTAAAACATATAATTTATGAACTATGCAATATTGAAGAAAACTCATACATAAAGACATACAATGCAAACGAAGGCAAGCGAAATGCAACTTGCTTTACTCAGCAATGCACTCATCCATTTAGGGTTTAGTGTTTATGGTTTGCTGGAGCTGGAGTGGAAACTTTGTCAAATAGGAATACGAGATCTCGGGTCAGTGAGTCACTTATTATGAGTTCATGTTTTATGTTTAAGTCCAAAATGAGTAGTTTTTCTAATTGACTATGCAATTGAACTATTTCAGAGAAAAACTCATCCATGTGGACACGGATACAGATTAACACAAGCGAAATGCAATTGGCATCCCTCAACAACATCTTTTATACCCTCCACCTTGCTCAAATGATTTAGAGTAAAATCATTTTATCCATCCTAAACTTTATACCTAAAATCATTTATGCCTCTAAACTTCTAATATGACCTCTTGTGCCCTTGTAGGCTTGTACTGTCCACTAATCTATCAATTTCTTCATATAGTGTTGCCCACTAAAACTAAATTTTGACCTTCAATCATGCAAGAAACGCACCATTTACATATCCAAAGCTAAAAAACTAACCCTAAATAGACTCTCCTCATCACCAATTTGTAAAGAAATTGATGAATTAATTTACTAATGGCTTTGGTTGATCATATTGGATAGTATAAGGGCATATGTGATCAAATTAAAAGTTTGGAGACACAAATAATTTTAGGTGTAAAATTTAGGATAGTAAAATTTTAGCTCAATGATTTATTTTCATTTTTTTTAACAAATTGAGAGTAAACTGTTCGATGAAATGTCAAAACAAACTAAAACATGAAACATTGTGTTGCTACATGGACGGACTTCTTTCGGCCAAACCACAAATTTGGCTGGTGGTGATTTTCACTCTTGTCAGAATAATCAGTGAAGGGAAGATAAGAGCAATTCCAACAGTTTCTCAATAATTTCTGTATAATAAGGAAGCAAAAGTCAAAACTTTAGCATCTTTTTCTTCTCCAACTCCAACAGATTCCCTATATTACAGCAATCTCTAAAATCTCCATATTCTTCTTTAAAATTTTAGAGATTGCTCTAAATATAGGGAATTTAGTTTTCTCTTTCCTCACTTTCCTTAAAATAGGGATAGTTATAAGGAATCTGTTGGAGCAAAAGAAGCTTATTTTTCCCTAAAGTAGAGAAAAATCAAAATGTTGGGAAACTGTTGGAGTTGCTCTAAGACTCTTCTCAATATATATATATATATATATATATATATATATATATATATTTATTTATTTTTATTTTTTTTAAAAGCATCCTAGCTAGGAAAATGCCAAACAAGCAGAACCTGAGATATAGAGTAGAGCTACGTGCCTGCGTACTGCTCACCTTGGCAAAACATGAATCATTAGTTGGGACCTCAACATCGTCAAGCCAAAGCCATGCCATGTGGTCACTCCCAACCCAGCAGCTAGCGACTGGTTCGTTCACTGCTAAATCTGCCTGGATCGAGACACTGCCCTGACAAAAGAAACGACATGCAATGGCCCCCAATAAATAAAGAAATTACTAAATTAAGCAATCGGAAAAAATAGAAGCTGCTAGATGTCAATCATGGAGGAGACGAGTGAGTATCTTCGTTTATTCTATTCGTGCCGGATGGTGATATACTGATATAGCACTACAAGGTCACGAGGATAAAAGATTAATAGACCAAGACCTGTCACAAACTTGCAACAAATGGTTTTGAGACTGGTCTAGAATCCAAGACGTGGCTGCTCATGAGCTAGTGCTTGATGCATTGGCGTCAAAATGCCAGAGAGATATTTTTGAAATATCAGTATTGGAACTGTAACTATAAACTAGCCACGCATAATGAATTTGAGGGCTAACCAGACCTGAAGATTTTAGGTCCCGTTTCATATGCATGGGAAATGAAATCCTTGGAAATCAATTCCTATGTTTTCCGAGGGGCGATAGGAATGCAACAGTTTGGAATTACGTAATGAGATTCTTTTTGTTTTGCAAGGAATTTTCAAAGGAAAAATAAAAGTAATTGCGGTTAATTGGTGATATACAGATTAGTGAAATCTAAATGTTGTGCGATCTATATTCATGAACAATGTATGCGTAAATAATACATTGTGGCTACAAATTAAACGGAGAGATCTTAATATTGTCTTGACCGAATTACAAATTTTACCTCACCTTTCACCTTTGGTTGTACGGACAGAGAAACTAACGTTGGACATGGTGCTAATCGGCGTTCATTCGGGTTCGACCCGCGCTGCCCTAGTAACCGACACTGAGAGCTTGGTTGACCAACCCTTGGTTAACTAATGTACTCTTGGTGCATTCTGTTTTCCTGAACAACTTCATCTACATCTTTCCCTTTCCCAGGTCCTGAACTAAACATATATCTCAATCATCAGATCATATAAACGGGGGTGGCTGGGGTCTGGAATGTGGAAGAAGGAATATTTGTAATTTGGCCAACTTTGATTAATCAAAGCCTAAAAAAGCTAAACAAATACAGGAATGAGCAGTAAAAAGGTGAGTGCAAAATCACTCGCAGTAAAAGGAAAATCAGATCCTTTTCATATTTTTGGTTAATGGCATCTAGCTAGGTAAATGTTATAAAAGCAGAACCTGAGCTAGTAGAACCTCTTGACATGAATCATTGATCGGGACCTGAATCGTCATGCCCTGTAATCATGACTAAGAAAGCCAGACCAAAGCCAATACATGTGGTCACAACCACAGTGACAGGTTTATTGCTAAATTTGCTTGGATTGGGACATTACCCTGACAAGGCAAAAGATAACCAAGTAAAAACATACTAAATAAAGCAATTCTGAAACACGGAAGATGCCAGAAATGAATAATGGAGGAGTACATTTCTAAGTTTTCCAGGAATGTTGATAGAGCCATGGACGGCCACAAGAAGATCAGAAAGCAAGATCTATCACAACCTCCAGTGAATGGTGATGAGTCTGATCTAGAATTTGAATGTGTGGTTGTTCACAAGCAAGTTACTTGCTACCGAATTCCACATACAGATTTTTCAAAGATCAATCAGCTGTGGAAATGAATATTATACTAGCAAAGCAGAACGACTTGCTGGGCTAGCTAGGGATCCCATATATTACGGAGCATAATAAACTGTTGACCCTACATGGTGTGAGCTAGAGGAAGATGGGTTTGATTTGACAGCACAGTAGAAGAGTGTCGTTCTAATTGATCAAACAAAGCAGAATTCATTCAACAGCCTGCTATCAATTTTTCTAACTTTGAACTTATCGATTGCTCAATCTCTTCTTCTTCTTTTTTTCTTTGGGAAAAGCAAACTCCCAAGAACCTTCAAGGAATATCAATATCAAGAGAAGGGTCAGACATGGCTTAGCAAATGTCTCCAGGAAAGTGACCAAATAAATCATTCTCTGAGAAGTGACTTATTCAGTTGCTCTACAATATCTAATGAAAACCAGTCCGAGTTAAAAAGAATTGATGAAATTTAAAGCCCCAGCTCATTTCAAAGGAAAGATCACACATTACCTCATGATTCTGCAGAGATATCAGTCTGATAGACATCATTTCATCTACGCTTTCTTCATGAGGAAGATAGTTCATGGATGCACACTGGCTCACACTTTTCTTATACTGCATTGTTATACCAGCAAGTGTCTGAGTTCCAGAATCCACCTCATAAAGGGGATTGCCATTTACATTCCGGCACCCATTATCATACAGTCTGCACTCCAAGGAAATTTGGTAACAGAAATTCTTCCACATTAATGGAAAATTGTCTGAACATTTCCTAACCAACTGCAGATCCTAAAGCAAGCAGTAAATATTAAATTGAAGAGCCTAATTTGTGTGTTCATGTGTTCGTATATTGAATAACTTCCCAGCTGCAGATCCTATAAGCTTGGTGTCGATAATTTCCTAGTGTTGCACAAAAGGAACATGGCAAATGCTACAGAACAAGCATTTCAATAAATAGAAGTAAACAAACGGTCACAAACGTTGTCAACACAAAAATCAGCAATTTCATTAATATTTTGACCGGAAACTACGTATGTACATAGGTTGGGGGAGAATAATGAACTACGCCTACCTAAAAAGAATAACCATAAACAGTACAATCACCAAATAATTAATGTCTTATCAATCTAGTTCATCAAGTTTGATCTCTTGTTGTTCACCAGTAGACAGAATTTTTACACCGACCATACCCTTTTGCCACTCTGAATCTCCCACCAAGATCAGCCTGTTAGCATTTATTCGTGAAGCACGCTTGAATACCCTGAAATAGAACAAATTTCATGCATGTGACAATAACAAATTAGAAACATGGTGATTGATATAGAATTTGCAAACGGCTATAAGAGGGCAGTAAATACCATTTGAGTGGTTTGCTCTCCAAGACTAAATCAACACTTTGACCTTTCTCCCTAAGTATTGTGGCAACTGTTGCAGCTGCTCCTTGAAGTCCAGGATCCAGAGCACATACGATGTTCTCTACTTGCAGGCCGAGTTCTGGCAGAAGTCCCTTCTCCTTGAGCAACTATAATCGTCATGCCAAAATGTCAAATGAATAACAAGTCAAAGAAAAATGAGACAGACAAATTTAAGGAGCTATTAGACGCCCAAAATGAAAATCAATGAACCAAAACAACTTAAAATAAATGTCATATGTATGGTCAATAAACTGCAGATTATACCATTAGGCCCACTATAGAAAACAATTAATCAAGAATGAACGCCAATAACACATAAAAATAGTTCAAAAGGTTATAGACACTGAAGCGCAAAACTTACTACATAAAGGCTCCACACCATCAAGTTCACCAAGACAGTCTAAAAATTCCTTAATTATATGATCTTCGCTTAAGGAGACACTACTTATAAATATATATTCTCTAGTCATAGTTTATAGCATGTTATGTTGCCAGACTGAATCAGGCAAATCATGGAGAATCATGTCTTACGAAAATTAACAGATATATTTGTTTAAATAATTTCTAGAAAATGTCAAATATCTGGTTAGAGATTGTTGCTGATAACCAAGTATATAGAACAAATATACATCACAGGTATACCAAAGCATACCCACTCAAGACATTTCAAGAAGTCCTTCCCTTCAAAATGAAAAATGAAGCATAACATCACACAAACAAGACTGTCACACATTTTGCAATCCATACGATCTTGAATCTTCTGTCAACCTCCAAACAGTATAATTTTTTTTTCTGGTAGTATATGTTTATCAGAATGATAGCTATAAGGATTTGACCAACATAAAAAATTTCTGTAACTTTTAAAAGCATACAGAAGTTGGTCAATCCAAACTGTAAAAGCATAACAGCATTTTTTTCTAAAGATAACCATCATATTCTGCTTGGGTGAAAATATTCAAAAGTAATTTAATAGAAGAAAATCACTTCATCAAGCAAAGAGGGTATATAAGTTTTAACTCACTTCTATTATGACAGCATCACCAAATCCAAAGCCACAAGCAGGAATATCATCGCCGCCAAAAGTAGAGAGCAACTGGTCATATCGTCCACCACCACAAATGGCTCGCAACTTTCCTCCTTTATCAAAACCCTAGAATATCATTAATCTGTTAGAAACTGTTCATAACTAGCTAAGAGATCTAAGCTTCAAAACTGAGTAATAAATATGCCTAGAGCAATTGTGTACTGGCTTTTTAATTTTTTTTGTTTAAGGTGCAAGAGTTTGTTCTTTCAGGTATTCACAAAAGTGGAGAGTTTTGGTGTTTGCCAGATCAGAGTAGTTTGTTTGACAGGCTTCTAGATGGAACCATGTGTTGCGTGGTTGCTTCATCTAGAAGGAAATACAGTATCATACCCACTCATATTCAAGTGTTATACAAGATAACAATGCTTGTAACAGTTTTGCTCTTAATTAACGTTTCAGTGTCCCTGAATTGATAATTGTACAAGTAGACAGTAAGATATTGTCTTCAAACTTCATCCTCATGGCTATACTGATGCCCAAAATTGAAATGCAGTAACAAATATAATACCACGGGCATTATCTATACTCACAAAGGTATAAAGCAGACTATAAAAAAACATCATCAGTATTCAGTCCCCATGAGCAACAGAACATAAAAGCTTACGGAATAATATTTTAACTCAATCGTTGAACATTAATAGCTAATACTCAAATGTTAAAAACGTAGAGTTGGGGGACAACATGGAAATCTAACCTCAAAGACTATACCAGTATAGTAGGCAAGTCCACGAACAATAGAAGCATCGAACTGAATCCATTCAGAATAACCAAATTTGTCCGCAAGAGAGAACAACTGCTTCAGATCAGCAACTGCTTCCCCAGAATCTCCAAGTATCTCTACATAAAGACAAGCATTGAACTGATAAGAATCACACTACCAATAAAGAGAGCCTTTGAACCAGCAGTCAGCACTCGAAAGGAATTGCTAAAACACTCACCTCACCTCCTTAACAATGTTCTGAAATAATCAATAATCTTATTCTATAATACTTTTAGATGAAAAGAAAATTTATAACTGTGACCGCAGTTTATATGAAGTTATGAACTTATACTTGCAACCACTTCCTATCGCCATCCCGTACCACTTTCGAGTTCGAGTTTCAACAGTATCTCTTCTCTATGTTCTACAAGTAAATACAACTCTTGAATTTAACATCACCACTCCGCAAATGTTGCAATTTGCTAGCACAATAGAACCATTTGGATTAAAGTTATCTAACTTTAAGGGGCAGAACTGATTAATCATTTGGGTATGTGTCATTGTAACTTTGCATGACGTGAAAGAAAAAGACATACATAATGGAACAAAATGTGTAGATCATGTATCTTAAATATTATCAGTATAAGAGTTAAATCTCTACGCTATATACCAATGTTTTAAAATGCTGAGGCGTAGCCCGAGGCGTTTTCGGGAGAGCCTTGCTAAGGCGTAAGCCTTGTAATATAAACAATATAGATATATATATATAATAATAATAATAATAATAATAATATATATATAACAATATATGACAGTAATACATGTAAAACCCACAAATACAGTACTTAATTATATTTATAAATATCAGATTCAGACTTCCAACTCAATTCAAACTCCAACTCTATCATATCATATCATCGGTTCAAACTCAAATTAAACTCTATCAGATTATCAGCAGAAACATGAAAAAAATAAGTTTCAAATACTTTGATTGGAACACAACATCCACTCGAAATTCAAAAAATCTGGGTCTGATACACTTCAATTGAAACATGAACTAGTACAGAACATCAATTCAATTTCAAGAGAGGAGTTGAGAAACATATTCTTTTGCTACAATGGAGGCAAATGTCAGTAAACACAGAGAAATAAATTAAGAATATGAGCCAAACTGATTGACATATCTTCTCTTAGGCCAAGAAACTCCTACAATGTCATCAAGAACAGTATACGAAACAAAAGCGGGGGCCTCCTGAAGAATACAAATCCCATCCGAGTGTTGAGAAACAGATTTCGGAGTTCAGGTAAGATTGATAAACTTCTGAGAAAAAGATAAAAAAGGTCATGCACGTACATCTTCTTCAAGTTTTTTGCGCTTTCTGCGCTTTCAGAGCCTCATATCTGCGCTTTTCAAGCCTTGCCGCCTAGCCATCAAAACTGATGCAGTATAACGAGAGCTTTGGGCTTTTTACGCCTTGAGGCGCACCTTTTAAAACATTGCTATATACCAACTATCTGACTTACAAGTGATGTCACTTTTAAGGGGTACTACTGCACATTAGTAACCTTTTCTAATTAATTGGAAATCCACCTTTATGCAGCACAGAAGATTATCATCTCCAGGGACATGCAGGAAGCCAAAATATTTCATAAGTGGTCAAAATGCATGTATGCAAACAAATAGATAGAATTTGTGCAGCCTGATCTAAGTATAGATCTGATATGTGTTCACATCTTCAAGAAGGGCAAGACAGTTAATTTGTATCACCACAAAAAACAGTAACATTTATTTTCGAATCAAAATATCAACAAGACCAACCTTCCAACTCTGTCAATGACTTTATGGAAAGAACTTGCAATAACTGCTCAATTGCTTCTTCCAATACACCAACAGATTCTAACTCTTTTTTGACTTCCGCCAATGGAAGCTTCTCTATCTATTTACCATCATCCAACATACATGATTAGAAAATCACAACAAAAATGTACATTATAGTACAATGTATGGGTATGACCAAGCAAATGGAAAATATTTTGAACTGAAATTGTAAGATCAAAATCATTGTGGCACATGCTGGAATGTAAGCAGAATACTACCACGATGCATGTGGGAATCATATGATCAATGAAAGAAACTGTGTGAACTTTTACAAAATCGAAACAAAGTTAACTAAAGACTGTAATCTAATTTATCTTGAAAAAAATAAATGGAAAATAGGAATCAAATTTATTTCTCAGAGAAGAACAAAGTAGAAAGGTTTCATTTTGCATCTGCAGCGGGAACTTCCCATTTTTACTGCTAAGAGCTTTATTTATTCTATCAATAGAGTGCCAAGAATGAGAATCTTTGCAATCTCACAAACAACCATGAGGGGGAATGGGTAGATAAATAGACTAGGGCATAGTCTGCTGCAATCACTTGCAACTTGCATAGTTTACCTTGTCTATGATGATGCAAACCTTGCCAAACAAAGCTTCCGGTATGGAGTAACGTCTCAATACTTCTTGTAAAACCTGTAGAGTGAGGAAATAATAAGATTAATAAACTGAAAGCCCTAATGTAATAAACGAGTGTGGATCACATGTGTCTCTCAAAAGATTAACAAGTTCTACTAATAGTCAGAACATTTTAAATAATTCCTCGAAACCAAAACGAAAACTTGTTTTTACAAAACAAACAATAGAGAGATTTTAATCTTTTCAGAAAAGTAATGTAAAGTTGTGCAGCTTCTGGAAACCTTCATGAGCAACTCCTAAAACCCCAAGCTGTACTGTGTAAAATTTGGGAAACAAAAGGGGATGCATTTTTTTTCCCCCTTTTCTGAAGGACAAGTTGAGAAGTATGGGGTGATACAAAGCCTTTGGAAACAGAACTCACAAGAAAAAATGTATCATATCGGGAAAGTAAAATTATCATGAAGACCTCTTAATATGATAGTCTTAGTTCATACAAGGGAAAACCATCCACACCTTTCGACTAGAAACCTTAAATCCAACATCCGAAGCTGTAATTCCTAATCGCTTGAAGAAAGTGACAATTGCAGAAATAAGTTCCGCTTCAGCCTAGACAAGGAGAGACAAAAATAAATCCAAGTTTGTTAGGGAAGCGTATTATATATCAAAAACAACAATAGGATGTACATCATGTGTAACGGATTGGGAAATCCAATCAATCCAGCATCCAGAAAGTGCCAATTTAAACCATAAAAAACAGCGGAATCATATATGCAAGGCAAAAAAAAAAAAAAAATCGCTCCTTACCGTAACCTCAGGCACACCAATAATATCCATATTCCACTGGTAATGCTCCCTCCGCCGTCCCCTTGTCATTCTCTCATACCGCCAACACTGCCCCACTGCAAACCATTTTAATGGAAGGGACAGAGATTTTCTAGACAAAAAGAAAGAAACATGGTGATCAGGTACTGGCACCTCTATCTGAATACGAAAACCATAAGTAAATTAAAATAAATATAAAAGGTGTTTAAGTAGCAAACAAGCAGCAGAATCAGAATTAGCAGTACCCTTTCTGTATCACCAGCCTCGCCAACGAAGGAGTAAGCTCAGGCCTCAACGCAACACGACGATTTCCCCTGTCTTCAAAGCAATACAGCTGCACAATGCAGGAAATGTAGATATGATTTTGCAACTGAGGCAACGCCAGTAAACCAAGAGCTCGAAATTTTCAGATATTAAGCATTAGAATTTCAGAGAGAGATAACCAACCTGGTCTCGAATCTCCTCCCCTGCTTTTCTAACAAACAGAGCCTCCGACTCGAGCACCGGAAAATCCACCTCCTCGAAGCCAAACAACCGCGAAACCTCTCTGAAATTGAAGAAGAGCCAGCTGCGGAGGCGCATGTCCTCGGGCGGGAAGTCCCTGGTGCCCTTGGGAGGGTTGACGTCGATCTTCTGCAGGTCCTCCGTGACCGGCGCCGGAGACAACGCTCCGGTACGACCGCCGCCGGCATTGTTGCTTATAGCGGCGGTGGATAGAGAAGAGAGGCCCCTAGGGTTTGTGGCGAGGGGTAGGTTGGGGATGGGGAATCTGAGGGCGCGGGTCAAGGGCTTATTGATGATAAGAAGGGAAGAAGAAATTGTAGAGAGCATGGCTATGCTTCTGGTTAAGCTGAGCTTGCTTACTGACATTTTGGGTTAAACGCAGGTCGTGAAGAGTGAAGAGATTGACTCGTTGAGGACCAGAGCGCGCCTCGGCTAACCGTTAAAGACTTTTTTGAGCGAGAAATGGATGAGGCGGTGGCCCAAGTTTCTTGTTGGGCTCTCCTGGTGAGTCCATAAGTGGAGTCTAGGGCCTGTTGGGTCATATTGATGTTGGATCTAGCCCAAGTAATTTTAAGCATACTAGGGCGGCTCATCTGTGTTCTGTGGAGAACTATATTTTTGGGCTGATTGCATCAGGAGCCGAACAGAATTTACAGTAGGTGTGGAAGTTTTTTTAATGTTTGCGAAGAATTCGCCATCTTTTAGAATGTTGTTACTTACGGAAATGATATTTTGTCCAGAAAGTTATTAACTTTGTTATTGTCTCAATCTAAAAGTTAATATCTAAAGCATTCGTCAACCCATTTTCAATCCAAACCTGATCCTTGTTTAACGCAGCATCAGAGTCTCATTTTGTTTTCCTCGACAACATCGGAGGTTGAAGACATGGTGGAAACTTAACTATCCTACCACATATTGATCTAGCTATTTGTTTCAATAGTAAATGATGCATTCTGGAATCCCATCGAAGTTTATGATTGACCTTTTTTTTTTTTTTCCTTATTGGACGAGATAAGAATAATTTGGTATAAAATTCTAAATTGCCTTACATATGTGTTCGTGTTTGTGTCGAGAAACACATTTATTTTACAAGATGTATATCTACATTTTGAAAAAAGAGCAAAATGATTTCGTCGATCGTACCAGATTCATATAATATCATATCAAGAAACGAGGTCGGAAGAAAAAACCTGTATCGATCTATATTTCTTGAATTTCTTAGTGCAGCTGATTGTTATCATATGCAAATAACAACAAAAGCGAGCGTCCACTCAATATTTTAGTGCAGATGAGATAGCCAGGTTGTTGATAATTATATAATCCTTCTCGTTCTTCATCTGCCGCACCCACATAAATATAACCTAGCTAGAACGCATGCTCTGCTATTTATAAATTGTTTTTCTGGCATTGTATTCTCAACATTATCGTGCTTGCGCGTGTTCACTGTGTTTTAAAATCTATAAATGAAACTAATGTTCAATATGAAATGTAAGATATATCTCTTCATGTGAGGAAATAATTGATGAACATGTTCTGTATTAATAGTTATCTACTTCAATCATAATACAGGTAGTTGAGCCGTGTATAGAAATCAAAACTGGTGACATCAATCTCACGTTTATCACGATCGGTATCGTTTTCTTTAGTGTTTCTGAAACACATGATGTGGGGATTCAAAATTCTCCATAGTACTTCTTGACTATTTTGATTGGAACCAGTTTCCCATAAAACAAGAAGTTTGTATCACTCATCATTATCCCAATATAATTTATGCTTCAACAATGAACGAATTTTTTGTTCTTTCGAAAAGAAGTTGTCTAGGGTAACGACAATTTAGCTAGTGTAATGGATTAGTCTTTACTTCGTTGGAGGAATAATAAGGTTAAGGATTCTATGTTTCTAACATCTTCGTTATGAGTTTTTGATCTCTAGCTATTTTAGATTATTCGGAACAGTAATAACTGCCGATCAAATATAATTGTCATAGATTAGACCAAGAAGTCTATATTTTTGTTGTTATAAAAAATATAACATCCAAGATTAAGGTTTTTTTTTTGGAGTAAAGATTCATATCATTCATTCAAACACAAGTCAGAACGGCACTTACTCTTTTTTTTTTTTTTTTGGAAATTACAAAGTTAAGGATTCTAACTTCTTCATAAATGAGGTTTTGATTTCTAGCTGTATTAGTGGTTTATTCAGAAATTTCATTAACAAGAGTAATTAGGAATTTCCGATCAGTTATGTATATTTGTTATAGATTACACTCAGAATCTATACTTTCGTTGTTATATGGAATATAAGGTCCAAATTAAGTTGGAAAATCCTAACTGAAAGATAAGTTTTAGCTCATTCATTTGTTTGACTCGTGTCAAAAGCCTAATTATATAAGAATGACATGTAAACGAGAAATTAAGTGTATGAATACTTGGAAAATTATTACTAAAATTATAATAGTATAATAATTGGTTCGCTCAAATTGTTTTTTTTTTTTCAGATTAGCATTAAATGTTAATCACCACGAGTAGTCGGATTGGTAAGAGTCTCCATGTGTGGACCCACACCTATATTCGAATCTCACCGACACTGATTGAAGTTTTAATCTCAATATATTCTTAGTGATCAGGAGAAATAAAGCGTTTTAACATAACCTCACGACACAGATTAATCTCTGGGCCTAGAAAGCCTTCTAGGGTACCATGTGATCTCGGGGGAAACGCCGACATCAAAGGGAGAATTTGATGTCTACATGTTTGATCTTGAAATGTGAAGGGTGTTGTACTCTTTTTCCCATTCGACCGAAGTTATTTTTGTCACACTAGATTTTTAACTTTTTATTACTTGGCAAAGTTTTAATGAGACAATGTAAGAAACACCAATATTTGGATGGCACAAGGGGGTGTTGAAAAAAACTAAATTGCGTGTGTCTGGCCTAGCATGATTACTTATACTTTTAATAGGTATAATATTCTAGATATCCAAATCTGTAGTTGATTAAGATTCCTTATACTCCAAAATATTGCACATGTAATCCTCTATATAAAGTAGGGGGTGGACTCGAGTCAACCCGGCTTAGTTTTGGGCGGAACCCGACTTCGCCCCAGAATTATCGGTTGGGCCTAAATTTGGACCTACAACTGTTTCTAAATGGGCTGGGCTGAATTATTCGGGTGACCCGAATTTTCAATTCGGCCCTGTTCGGATCCGGTTTTCATTGAGCTTTTTTTTTTTAATATTTATTTATGGCCCAATTGGCCCACTTGTTTTCCATAAATCCATTAGCGTACAAATATTAAGTTACAGCAAACCTAATATTGATTGCCCAATTGGCCCAAAAATTTCCAACAAGCAAAAATATTGAAACAGAACCTGCCCATCAAATGCTCAAAGTTCAAACAGTTCAATACACAGTTTCAAAGAGTCCAAAAAGGAAAAAGGCATAAACATCCAACAAATTTAGTCATAAATCATAGAGCAAAGTTCATAACAACTACAAGTCCAAAAGCATATAGGTATTCCATTAGAAGATTACATACCCAAATTTAACTAACAAAGGAGTTTCAAACTTATAGCAAAGTTCTTGATCGAAGGCCAAATTAAAAACAGTTCATGATAACATAAAAACTAAAAAGGCAGATTTGCAAATCTGCAACCAACAGTCCAACACCAAAAACAGCAGCATAGCATGCATCTATCAGCTTTAAACCATCCTCATTCTTCTGCAAAAACATCACCTGAGTTACGACACTCCATACGAATCAAAAGAGCAACAAATTCACATCAGTTTGACACTTAAAAAGTGAACAACACAGAAAATAACAAACTGATTTTATAACAAATGAAATAAAGGAAAGTGTTACCTGATTCAAGCTTTTCAAGCTCACCATGAAGCTCCATCTCTGACTTAGTAGGCTTCTTGTACTCATTAAAAGTTCCACCCTTTAACCAATCGTTGAGGCAAACCAGCCCTTCAACCATAGTAGGATTTAATGATGCTCGAAATGGACCCACAACCCTTTTCCTTATGCTGAATGCAGACTCTGAAGCCACTGTTGAAGCTGGAACAGCAAAGACATCATTTGCAATATTGGACAAAATTGGATACCTAACTGCACTCTCCTTCCGCCAATCTAAAAGCTGAAATTTTTTGCTCGAAGGGTCTTCCGTAGCTTCAAGCAAATACTTGTTGACTTCATTCCTTATCTCCACCACATCCTTTTCCTTTCTAAGCTTCATAAACTTGTTCAGCGATGCACCATTTGAGTCACCATCTCCTTATTCAGAAGCTAAATGATCAATACAAGGCTATGTTAGATCATTCGAGGCTTGTGCAGCCACATGATCAGATTGGTAATATTCCAAGTATAACTGCAAGAGGCACCTCTTCACTTTATCTATCATAAATTGTACCATGTTGCTGTCTAGATGCAGTTTTGGAAAAAAGTATTCAAGATACAATAATTTGTATCTTGGATCCAATACAACAGCAAGCAGCAAAACTGTGATAATGCCCTCTAACTTCAACTAATACTTGTCGAAATTTTTTTAATGGAGGACCCTATGCTAACCATCAAAGGATCATCACTAGCTACGCATTTTTCTAATTCATCGATTATGGTACAAATCCATTGAACAGGCTGGTTTGAAGTTACTACCTTAGTCCCCCTAAAATGCAAGGTTGCATCATAAAAGATTTTAAGGAACTTCACTACTCTCGCAGCTTTCTTCCAATCCTCATTCTTAGGTGGCCCAACCATTTTGCTTCCCCCAACCCTATACATAAAGTAGTTCTCATATTGCTGGTCCTCATTTTCAAGCCTAGAAAAGCCCTGCTGATACTTAACAGCAATGTCCAGCATGAAATAGGTGGAGTTCCACCTTGTGCAGACATCCAACGACACTATACCCCTTTTATGTTCAACATTCTCTCTAGAAGCACATTTCATAAACTTGTCAAGTCTAACAGGTGAACTTCTAATGAACTTAACAACATTCCTAATTGCATCGATGAAGGAATCAAGCTCTTCTATCCCATCCCTTACAATTAGATTCAACACATGGTAGCAGCACCTAACATGCAAGAAACTCCCACCTAACACTAAACACTTCCAATTCCCAATCTTCTCCATCATGTAATCAAGTGCAACTTGATTACTCGAAGCATTATCAACTATAATACTAAAAACCCCCTCGATACCCAAATTAATCAAGCAAGACTCTACCAATTTACCTATTGTCTTTCCCCAGTGGTTTAGAATGACACATAAATTGATAATTCTTTTTTGCTGCACCCAAGTTTCATCGATGAAATGGGCAAAGAGTACAAGATAATTGATATTCTGGACCGAAGTCCAGGTATCAGTGGTAAGTTAAACCCTCAAATTATTCCTAGCTACAAACTCCCTTATCGTCTCCTTCTCAAACTAGTAGAGATCCCAGATATCTCTATAGATTGTACGGCTAGGGACTGTGAATTTTGGTTGAACAATTTTCATGAAATCCTGAAATCCCTACCCATTTACATGACTAAATGGAAATTTGTCCCTAACAATCATCCTAGCACATGCTGTTCTACAGTTCATGAGATCATAAGCTAAAGCAAGTAAATTACTACATGAGGAAGCAGAATCGAAAGCAAGGTACTTCTGCTTTTTTGCTGGGACGTAAGCCGGGCACTTCTTTCATTGGTATTACATGTGATTCCTCATCGATGTCGTTCCGTTGGCTTTGGAATCACAGCCATAGGTCTAGGAGCAGTACTTGCACTTGGCACTCGGTTTCACCATCTTCGAACCATCTAGATTTTTCAGCTTCGCGAAATGATCCCGGGCTGCTGATTGGTTCTTCCTTTTCACGACCACTTCAGCTTCAATGGTTACTGCAGAAGTTGGTGTTGCAGCGGCAAGAGGAGTTGTCCAGCTTCAGTCGGAGCTAGTGAAGTTCTGATGCTAGAATCAGTTAGAGTCTGTGACATCCCTTCACCAAACTACAAAATAAAAATAGATAGTTAGACAAATTGATCTCCACATCAACAGATAGTTAGACCAACTGATTTCCACATAACCATATTTCATTAACCAGCATGAAACAAGTAAACAACAGCCGTAAACAACCCTAATCCCTAAATGAGAAACCATAATTTGATTTTCAAAAACCTTGAATTGAAACCCTAATTTGATTTCCCCAAATCATAAATCCAAACCCTAATTTGATTTGCATCAAAATTGAACAAATAGAAAGAGTCCGGAGAGAGTGAAACACTGAAACAGTCTCTGATAAACAGCCAACAATTAGAGAGGTTTGAAAATGAGAAAGCACAATCCATAACATAATACATTTACAAGCACAATCCATGCTAAAAAGAAGTAGAGAACTGCAGGTTTACCGAGTCCATCTTGGTGGCGAGCCAAAACAGCAGGTATGAAGGTCGCGCTCTGCTTATTGATGGCGGGTTTGAAGTTCACGCTTTTGTAGATTGATGGAGGCATTGAAGACTTGAAGGTAGTAGGGACTCGATGTTGAAGGTATGGCACGACGTTGAAGGTCGTATTTAGTTCTTCGAGTGAGGGCGGCTGAGAGAGAGAGAGAGAGTGAGAGGTTTGAGAGAGATGTGCTTGAGACAGAATGAGAGGTTGAGTGAGATCGCATAGGGTTAGGGTTAATTCCTGATCAGGTATGATCGAAAGTATGTGAAACCTTATTTCAACCAATCAAAAATTAACACATAATAAATCTAATAAAAATTATAACATATATAATAAATTCTCCTGGTAAGGTTATGTCCGGTCGGTCCAACGAACGAACCTGGTTCGATCCGGTCCGATTTGGAAAACTGAACATGTTGACGTTGTGTTTACTAGTTCGGTAGCCGCCACCACAGAACCAGTTTGGCCTGTTTTGCTCTCCCGGTTCGGTTTCTGCCCACTCTTAATACAAAGAGATCCCTATTATTAGTGAAAGTATCTCATTATTCTTCCAAATATAAATCAATTACCACTTCATGATCATCATTTAACATTTGGCAAATCAACAAACATGTTCTTAAATTGTTGTGATCACTAATCTCTCACTGAATAGATGCAACAAGACGAAACTACCTGTCGAACAATCGATATCATAGCCGGAGGATCGGAACTTATGCATTTACATCGATCGTTTTTTTCGAGAGAGAGATATATATATCATTTTCCTTGGTATGGTGTGTACAGTCTGGTGTTCCCATTGCTTTTCGTTACAGCTAGCTAGCAAGCAAACGATAGACGGAAAGAAATATCGAATAAGTACATCTTACCGTCTTAGATTCCTCCACGATAACACAAAGAGCCAAAACCCTTTTAGCATCTCTTTTAGTCCCTGCCAGTCAACTTCACCAGTTTGATCGAAAGTCCTGGAGTAGTATTAGTGACCCTTTTGGATCCTCGTAACAAAGTCAAACACTCCCTTGCTAATTTTGTCATTACGTTTTTAGGGTTATCTGGGTTTTGATTAGCATATTATGGAACGACAACCGTAGCTTATATAATTCCGTCTCAGCCTGCACCTGATAACAACAATGGCTGATGGTGATTTTGTAGCCGAATGATTGAGATACCAAATGCTAGCCTAATACGCAATTGGTAGCTAGGTCAATGCATGCATGATTGTACTGGAATCGCTGGGATTTTGGATGGTTTTGGGTGAAGAAGCGGTTGCTGAGCTCAAAATAGAATTTAGTTAAAGTAGCACTTAGGTCTAATTCTAGTGGGAAAGTGATCGATCAATGTCTGCATAAACTTGTAGGAGAAGTCCTCAAATTTTGATGAAGAAGGAGCGTGAGGATGAGGGTTTGAGAAATGAGACCCATGCCATGCATGTCTAGGATTCAGACAAAAGAGCCCCAATCAGTCCACACCCGCAGCCTTCCTTGATTAAGTGAACTCGTGCATTTATCTTTTTCTTCTCCCAAGGGACAAGACCAAACGTAGAAGGTGCTCTCTGCTCGAACTTCTATTTACAAACACGTACTAGTGTGCTACCCTAGCCATTTGCGTAACTGCTAACGTAGGATTGCTAGCTACTAGATATTTTGTTTCTATGGTTCAATTTGTGATTTTTTTTTTTTTAGGTTGAATTTCAAAATAATAAAGATAATGCCTCTGAGAATGTCAAGTCTTCACAAACGTTGTAAATTTACGAAACTATTTAAAGCAATATTGTCTGACAAAAATGAAAACGAAAAAAAACTTAATTTTACATTTTTATAGTTCGAATGTGTGATAGCTTAATATTACTTGGGGAGGTATTAGCCAACAAGCTATTTCTTTCGTGATGGGTTCATTGGTTACGTAAATAATCCACACGTAGGATCATTATGGCACTTCCAGGGTTTATGTTGAATTGTGTCTCCAATTATTGACAATAGTAGTTGTCAAAGAATTTTAAGCTTTGTTAATTTTTCCTCACTTCTTGTTGATTAGTTTTGATAATTTCTAATATATTGAGATAGGCCAGGGTTGGTCAGTTTGTCATTCATCATATGGTATTCTAGTTAATTGGAGACTTAGTTAGGCCCTTGGTCTTGTAGGTTTTACTGTTGTATGCGTGGCTAAGGTGTTATTTGCAAGGACTAATTGTTTTTTCATCATTTTTTTTCTCATTATGAGTAGGTTGGTGAGTTGCCCTTGTACGTGCTCTAGAATCTTTATATATAAGGGAAAATGTTCATTTACACAAAATTGTGCATCATTAACCATATTCACACAAGCATCTTATAAAATTTTCCATTTACCCAACAAATTACATATTTTTTGCCCTAATACTATTGAGTATTTTTTTTTATTATTTTTCTGTATATTATTGAGACAATTTTGCCCTCCATTCCATTGTCACTTAGAGAGAAGTCAACGGAGACTTGACCGGAGTCCGGTCAATGCTCGCCGAATTTTGGTCACCGCCAGCAGGACTCCGGTCACCGGCCGCCGGACTCCTGTCACAAGTCACCGGAAGTTCTCAAAAAGCTCGTCGGAGATCTCATAAGTCACGGGAGAATATTATTGTAGGGTTGGGTAAGGGCCGGGTCTAACTATAATTTCACTGGGCCCGGAACCGGCCCGTTTTTCATTAGGACCAGACCCAGCCCGTTTAACTTCTGGTCGGGCTTGCGGGCTTTCGGGCCCAAAAACCTGTATTTTTTGCTTAGTAGGACCTTGCTATGTACCGGATTTCATTCATTTCAACATGTTCAGATTTGAATCAAAACACAATATCAAGATCCAAAGTTGAAGCTGCAAAGTGAACTATCCAAAATACATAAAATCCAAATTCAAATACAAGTTAATCACAATACCCGCAATTGAAAGTTTAAAATACAATGACCCAATTTAAATATGAAGTCCAAGTGTCCAACTGTCTAAGTTTGAAATACAAATATCAAACTTGTCGAAGTGTACCCATACATTGGACCGCATATTGAGCCTCAAGGACTTAACTGGCTGCTTCTCAGCCCTTTTCCCCTTTTGCCTTGGACAGGTCTAGGAGGACGACCTGTTGGACCAATTGGCACTACCGGGTCTGGTTCAACTGGAGCTGTCGGCGATGGAACAATAGCCATCCCATCAGTAGCCATGTTGCAAGCCTGTAATCATATAGTACAAGTTACATTAAAATCCATTTTCAGAAACCAGAAGTCCACAACTCACAAGCATATTTGCAGTCATCAAAAATCAAAAATTTAAATTTAGGATTCAACAATTCCATCACATTTCAGCCTCATTTTATCAGCAAACATAAACTGACAAACACAAACACAATAACTCTATCAGACGCAAACACAATCACTGTATCAGAATGTCACAACAACTGAACAAAGAGTAATGAACTGAACAAACCAGTGAAATAAAATTGCTCATTGCTCTCAAATTGTAATGAACTGAACCCATGAAGATCAAACCTGTGTAATACAATTGCTCATTGCTCTCAAATTGTAATGAACTGAACTCATAAAATTGCTACAAACCAACTAAGCACAAAAAAGAGATCAATTTTATCAATAAACTGAGGAACCCATGAAGATAAAACAAGAGTGGCAGACCGCAGACCTGAAGAACGAGGTTCTCTTCTCTGGCTTCGAATTGGCTTATGGCAGAAAGATTTGTGAGGGAGAAAGGAGGAGCTATGTAGCCGCGCAGGTGAAGTGAAGAAAGAAAGTACATTCTGGGCGGCGTGTCGATCGGCGTGGTCTCGATCTACGTCACGACCTCGGCGTGGTCTCAATCTGCAAAACTGATCAGAAGATAAACTCGGTCGGCAATGGGCTTGCAGTCTCAGGCTGTCGGGCCTGCAACTCCGCAGATGAAGTGGGGAGAAGGAGGAGGGAGGGAGAGAGATAGAGAGAGAGAGAGAGAGCAGCCGTGGGTGTTCGGTTCAGATTAGGCTACACGAAAAAAATGAAGACTGAGGAATGAGGATTAGGTTTAGGTATGAGAATGCAATCCTGTGTGTATCATCCTATTATAAAAATTTTGAGGCTTATATGAGGACCAATAATACATTTACATATGTCTTCTTTAATATATGACGGGCCTAACGGGCTTTGACAGATTTGAAATACAAGGCCCGGCTCGAACCATTTGTCTGAACATCAAGGCCCGGGCTCAAACCGTTTGGTTAAAAAAAAAAAATTGGGCCCGGCTCGTTCGGGTCAGGCTTTGACGGGTCGGTCCGGGTTTACGGATTTTCGGGCTTAAATGCCCAGCCCTATATCATTGTTCTCCAGTAATATTATTATTGCCCCCAGTAGCCCGTAATAAGAACATTATTGCCACTCAATAATATTATTATTGCCCCCTAATAAAAACATTAATGCCTCCCAATAAAAACATTATTGCCCCCCAGTAATATGATTATTACCCTCTAATAGAAACATTATTGCCCCCTAATAATATTATTATTGCCCCTTAACAACAACTTCTGCTCCTCCGGTTAGATTACACAGAACTCCATAAACTTTACAACGCAGAGTCGCAGATACAAGAAAATCAACTCTGGTTCTTGTACCAACTTGCTCAATAGTTGCAAACATCAACACTTCCACAACAGAGTATATGGTGACTATTTGACAATTTATGTTTTCAGGGGAGGCAAGAGTCCTTCTCTTTTTGCCATTTCATAGAGCACAACAGCTGTTAAAACCTTTGCATCAACTGTCATGCGCAGAGCTTTTCATAAAGGAGCACACGAACCTTAATCAGCTCTCCATGTTCATGAAGACTTGTTTCTTTACCTTGCAACTTATCAATAATCTCTTTATCCACTTGCCTTCTGCACAGATTGAGGCTGAGTTCTTCATCACACCCTCCCTAACAATGAAAAAATAAAAATAATGACCTTTTACAGATAGAGGCTAAGTTCTTTATCCACCTGCCCTCTGTACAGATAGAGGCTAAGTTCCTCCTCCACCGCACCTCCGCCGATCTGAACCTCAACCACCTTAACAACGTCTTTGTCATCGTTGGATTCCCCAAGCAAGACCCGGCCAAGATCCGAATCGAGAAACAGAGCCGAGATGGCCCAAAATCCGCCGGAAAGGTTCCGTCATCGTCATCGTCATCGACTCGCCAAGCGACATGACTTCTGTGGTGAAGTCTTCACCGCCATGAACCGGACTCCGGTGCTTCGACGCTCCAACGAGGAGGAGGGGAGAGAGAGAGATGAAGTGTTAGTTTCAATTTAATTGATGGGGGCAAAACTATCATTAAATATTAAATTGGGTAAATATGAGTAAAACTTTTAATGGAGTAAGTGGGAGTATATTGACTCAAATTTGGACATCGGGTCAATATCCCTATATATAACATGGTCTAAAACATGGTATACTTTCTATTATTGTTGACTCTTATGATTAAAGAGATTTTTCTTTTCTTTTTTATCTGAATTTAGAGTTTCTTTTTCTTACATTGTCTGTAATCACTATCTCTCACAGTTTTGACCTTTTATCTTTTTACTGTATGATTTTAGTTAGTTTGAATAAGATTATTTCTAGACCTTCAGAAAATTATTCCTTGTACATTCACTTTTGTACTAGTTAAAAGCTTATTTGCAAAGTGAGCCTAAAAGCCGAAAAATGAGAAAAACGAAGACACCGGAAGGTTGGTTTTACCAGAGTACCCCCTCGTTTTAGGGGAAATATTAATCTAGTAGGGGCAGAGAACCGTAAGAAAAAGGAAAATCCATTTTTAACACATAAGAGTCTAGTCACAGTTAGCTGACTTGTCACGGTCCCGTCGTTTCCCAACAAACATTAGTCCAACACGACGGCATTTCCACCCAAAGCCCATGATTTATATTAAGCCCCGGATGCTACTCCATTCCAGCCCATCTATGCTGACCATCATCATTATATAAAAACATACATGATACACATCCATACATACATACCATCATAGCCACCGACTTACATTCTCTCGCCCTATATATCTTCCCAACCCCCTCTTCATTTTCATTCCTCCAGTTCACTCCAACAACCATAACCAAAAAACCTAAAAGGTCTTACAGTTGTGTCTAGAAAGATCCTCTCACAATGGGCGAGGTTAGTCTCCTATGCCATAGTCTAAACCTCCGACGCAGATTTTTGTGTCGTATTTTGGTTCCTTCAATTTTGATTGTGTGTTGTAGTATTGACGACGGTGTTTTGATTTGTCGCAGAAAGTGGAAGGCGCGAAGAATGAGGGCGAGAAGAAGGCCGCCGACGCCGGAAAGAAGGTCGAAAGCCCTCCCACTGTCGTTTTTAAGACCGACATGCATTGCGAGGGATGCGCCAAGAAAATCAAACGAGCTGTCAAACAATTCCCTGGTATGAATCCATTTCTCAGATCAGATTTTCATTTCCAAGGATTTAACACGGCAAATCCAAATTTATGGAAATTTTTTCTGTTGAAAATTGACCTTGGTGGTCCAATTCGTAGAGTTAGACCGTGAATATGAATACCAATTAATTCGTGATCAGATTTGATTCTTGACTTTAATGGGCCATACATTGTATCAATGGGAGTTACAATTGCTTACCAAACACGTTGACGGTTTTAGGTGTTGAACAAGTGAAGACAGATGCCGGAGCCAACAAACTGACGGTGACCGGGAAAGTGGACGCCGCCGCTCTGAAGGCGAAACTCGAGGAGAGGATTAGGAAGAAGGTCGACCTCGTCTCTCCTCAGCCGGCCAAAAAGGAAGGAGGCGGTGAAGGAGGAGGAGACAAGAAGAAGGCGGAGGAAAAGTCCGAAAAGCCCTCGGAGAAGAAAGCTGAGGAGAAAAAGCCGGTCGATAAGCCCAAAGAGAAAGAGGCCCCAAAAGAGGTAAAAATTATAATCAATTCATTTCTAACGTGTACCACGTGGCGTTCGTCGAGTCAACGCGGGGTGAATTTTCGTTGCGAACTAGGTATCTAACTTCGTCTTCTTTGTTGGGTGGTTTCAGAGCACGGTCGCTTTGAAGATCCGGTTGCATTGCGAGGGTTGCATCCAGAAGATGCGCGGTAAAATCTTGAAGTTCAAAGGTGAATTTTTTCATTTCTTTCTTTCGATTAATTAAAACAAGTTTTGTTTTGTACATTGGATTAGTTTAATTAATCAAGAATGATGGGAGCAAATTTAAACAAATGATTCTTCAAAATTAGTCAAAGTCAGTGGTGTTTTGGTCATTTCAGTACACTAACGAAGAAGTTTGGTCGCAGGTGTTAGTACGGTGGCTTTCGACATGGCCAAAGATCTGGTCACGGTGGTGGGCACCATGGACACCAAAGCGCTAGTTCCCTATCTGTCGGAGAAGTTCAAGAGACCGGTCGACGTGATCGGGCCGGCGAAGAAGGACGATGGCGCAGGAGCCAAGAAAGAAGCTGCCGGAGGCGGCGAGAAGAAAGACGGAGGTGGTGACAAGAAGGAAGAAAAGAAAGAGGGAAAGAAGGAAGCTGCCCCCGGAGGCGGTGGAGGCGAGAAGAAAGAAGCTGCTGCTGCCGGCGGCGGTGGGGGTGCGATGGTGAACAAAATGGAGCATTCCGGCTACCCTTACGCGGCGTCGACGTCGTACTGGTACGACCCCGGACACGTTTACAACCACAACAAGTTTGTGATGGAGGCTCAGGAGCACCAGGCGCATGTTAGCCAAGGGTACGGGAACTACAACTACGCAATGCCGATGGAGCACGACCCTGCGCCGCAGATGTTCAGCGACGAGAACCCCAACGGTTGTTCGGTGATGTGAGAGACCAACGGCCGGCGGTGGTTGCTGACAACGAAGTTGAGGGCCAAAATCGGAATTTCAAGAAAAAAATGTATATAATAAGGAGAGTATATAAGAGAGGAAATACAAGGGTTATGTACGACTACGAGTAGATAGTGGGGGAATTTTGGGGTTTAGGGTATCATAGAGATAGACCGACCGGACGGCTGGCCAGCCGGTTAGCCGGTTCAGATGTTGGTGTGGTGGTTGTTGGTTCAATTCAAATCTTCAATATGATTAAATTTTCCACTTAATTTTTCTTTATTTTCATTTATGATTAATTAATACTAAATCTTATCGTTTAATCATGAAACCGGTGGGTTGATGTTGTAGTTTGGGGCATAAACGAGGCCACGTGGGTCTCTTGTTGATTTTTAATTAGCTTAATTAGGGTGGGATTTGGAAGGTTTGTGATGTGGTTAAGCTTGTGCCCTATGCGTGTATATATTAACCTAATTAATTTCCATGTAATTAAGAAAGGAAGTGACGCTACCTGGCTTTGTTGCAACATGTGGGGTTAATTGGTGGGACTCTTATTTGGTAGAGTAGTTCAGTTCGAAATTCCGGTTTGGAAAATGCTTTTGCTTTGCAAAGAGGAAAAGAGATTTGTCATCCAAAAAAAAAAAAAAATTAAAAAAAAAGAGGAAAAGAGATTTCCTACGATTTAATACCATCTCTTTCTTTTAGTCTAGAACATTAACCGATGTTCATCATAAATACAGCAATTATACTCTATACTAAAATTCACATTCTAAATTACTGTTTATTGCTATTTAATAAATAGTGATCAAACACTTTTCTCTTTATGTTGCAATATCTCTCTCTCTCTCTCTCTCTCATTGCTGCGGGGCTTCGCAACTAGTCTATAATATATGTAATAACTCACTTTTGTTAATGAACAGCAATAAAAATTATTACTTACGTAAATTCTCATTTTCTTATAGATTGTAATTACAAAATTTAAAAATATATACAAAATTCAAAAACATATACAAACGCTTTTCATATTGAGTAATCAAAGACATCATTTTTACCTCCCTACTTAACCAGCGAGCTTTTGCTCTCTTTTTTTCCTCCATGATTTTCTAATGGTACTACAAGCTACGACCAAAAGATGATAATAGTAAGTAGTACAAGTAGGCGAAGGTAGTTAGCACGTCTATAATTTTACCCACATATATAATCCGTGATTTTGTCAATTAGTTAGTTATCAATCCTATCTAACCATGTGGTCGAAATTAGTAGTTTGAACTTTGAAAAATAATAAGATACTACTCTAGAACAATATATATCATTATCTCCTAATGTTGATCGATGCGTCGACTTTACATACATGGTTTTTAAATATGTAATACGTATTAGCTTTTCTTTTTGTTGGCATGCAAAAATGGATCAACTAGAAAAGGGAGTCGGTGTGTAGGCTAATATTACATATATCTATTTCAAAATATATATTTCCTTCTCGCCTTGCATATTCATAACACTAAGTGGGATTAGTTGGGAGCTGGGGCCTAAATGTGGTAATAATCTTCATAATAACAATCTGAGCAGTTAGTAATATATGGTTACATCACGAAGATTGTAAAATAGTGTATGTGTTCGGAAATCAGAATTACTGTAATTTTTCAAATCAAAGTAAATTCTTATTTTTTCTATCACTTAATAACCCAAAAAAATAAAAAAATTTGTTTGTAAATCAAATTCAAGTATTCTCACTTGTAAAAAGAGGAATGTTATTAGACTAAATGATAGTGAACAAGTGTATGTAGATGATTATGAAATGCTGATTGAAGTGAATCATGCAAACTAGAATATCGATATACATTGATCAGTATGTGGACGAGGGGCAAAGCTAGCTCGTAAAGAGAAAAATACACCATCAGTTCTTCAATTGATCTGATGCAACGATCAGTTTGATACTCAAACTCACAAAATTATTAATGTAATACCTGAAGTTTTATATTATCATAAACGACATGCTTCTGTTAAATTTCTGTGATTGCCCTATTAACAAAGCTCACGTAGCAACCATGTGGAGAAAAAAATAAGGGCTAACATGTCTTTTTATCCAAATGATAGACCAAATTAGTTTTTTTTTTAATTTTATTTTTTATTGACAGAAAAAACTATTAGCATTAAAACATCATAGATCGGGTTGAAATATAGATCCGGTAATCTTTAGTCGTCGAGCGTTAGGGATGGAGTAGGAAGGAAGGATGAATTGGATCGGAGTTGCAGATCAAGCTTTCGCCGGTGAGGGAGGGCCCAGATCCGAAATAGGTTATTGGGTGATAGGTGCTTTGCCGTGGGATCGGAGATCTCTGGTGATATGAGGTCAGATTGAATCTCCGGCCGAATGTTGGTGATGGGCAACTGGTGGCTGATTGGTGTAGGTGATTGGAGATGGTGTTAATTTTAGCCTTCTTTTGTTAATTTTGGTTTGGTTTGGTTATGTTTATGTATTCTTTATCTGAGTTGTTTGAATATCATCTCCAAGAATTCAAAGAAGAAAAAGAAAAGAAATAATCGTCACTCGCTAATGAGGTTTGACCCTTTCCTCTCTCTTCCTCTGCAGTTGTCTGGTATCCCAAATCAATCCATGAAAGTCCAGAAGATCTTCGGACTCTGATACCATTCATAACTACTCTGACCACTAAATTTCCGGTTTTCATTAAAATGGATATGGAGGAGGAGGAGAAGGAGGAAGTTGTGGCAGTTGATGGGTCTCTTGAAGTAAACATGGGCGATTCAGAAGGAGTCAGGTTATAGATACGTTGGTATGGAATTTGAGTCCGAAGAAGATGCCAAGAAATTCTATACTGACTATGCCAGGCGGGTCGTTTTTTTCGTCCGTGTTATGGAGCGTCGTCGAGATATTGATGGGAGAACTCTTGCCCGTCGGCTTGGATGTAACAAACAAGGTTTTTCTCCCAACCATAAGGGGAATCTTGGACGTGAAAAAAAAAAACCCAGAGTTAGTGCACGAGAAGGTTGCAACGCGACAATCTTGGTGAAGGTGGATAAATCTGGAAAATAGGTAGTTACAAGATTTGTAAAGGATCATAATCATCCTCTCATTGTTACTGCCAATGAGTTTAGCACAGCGAGCAACAAGGATAAGAATAGCACAGCGGATTTGGTCTGTGAATCATTTAAAGTTAACGAAATTTGGAATCTAACTCCATCACCCATGAATGTACAGTGTTGAACTGTGTGTTAGAATTGGTTTCTGTTTATTAAAGAAGAGGTCCTTTTATTTAGCAAAAAGAATATCATCTCGATTCGAATTGTGGCCCTTTTTGTTTGAAATCAACAGGGATGTTCCTCGGTCAGTAGATGATATGTTCAGTAGCACGGTAGTTGACCATATCATCCCTGGTCAGTAGCTGATCAGGAGAACATCCCTGGTCAGTAGCTGATCAGGAGAACGATATTCTAAAATTAATTGTTGGTAGAAACTGAGGGTCATTTTAGTTTTTTATCTTTTTTTAGCCCACTTGCTTGACACGTCACCTTTTTAACATCTCCATCATTGAAATTTGACGGAAGTATGTCATTAATAACATTATAATTCTTCATGTATCACATTAGTAACATTATGAGTTTCAGTATCAAATTGGCTTGTACATAAGAGTTAAGAAACTGATGGTGCATTTTTTTCTAAAGTAAATGACGTTTTAGTGATTCAGTTTAAGCCGCAATTCTGTCAATTTAGTTGTGACGACCTCTTCTCATATTGATTTAACATCTTTATTGACCTTTAAGACTTCCCAATAGCTGCACATAACCACAATCCTTAATAATCTTACCTCTGCAAGCTCGAAACACCATGAATATATGGCATGGCTCTTCATGAGAGTTAATGATCATGAGGGCGCGGCAACTATAACGCATGGTTTGTAATTTAAAATATGAATCTGTCAATATTAAGTACATCAAATTCAGAAAATTTTTAATAAGAAACCTTCTTCGTTTTGTGACATACATAGCTACCTTGTGTAAACGTCAAAAATGTTGAAAATCGATCAAGTAATACGCACGGGTGATAAGGAAATAACTCAAGTTGTAAAGTGACAACCAGAATTATATTACTCTTTCAATTTCAGAGAGTGGGTATATATTTATTCTAGTGGTGTAAGCTTTCATTTTGTACATGATCAATTTTAAATTTGACATTAAAAAAACTAGTTATTGGATAATCAAATAAATAATTTATGTAACGAATGAAAACTCAAATGGCCACGAAACACTAATGAATGGCCTACCCTCATGTCATAGAATTTTTTTTTTTATAATTGTGCTCTATTATTATTGAATCTATATTGAAATTAGTCTATTTACATTATTGTTCTATGTCGTTAAATTTAAATCAAATCTCAACTGAATATAAACAATCAACTAAAAATATGAACATGAGTATTTCTTGACTAGCTGATCGACTTGATTTATGACCCGATCGAATAATAGTTTCAAGAAATTCAAAAGTTAGTTTTCTCATTTTTGCTGTTGGACAATAATTAGTCGACTACGTGGGTTTGACAAGACCTAGCTATCAAGCCACGAATGTAAAGAGCCTTTACTAGAGACAACGTTTCTTAAAGCTCAAAAAAGCAGTCACCCAATTTCGTTTCTTTAGCTAGTAACATCAAGATCACACTGTTTTAAAGCATCCGAAATCATTTTTCTGGTTGATTGCAACTCGTGGATGATTGAATCAAAGAATGTGCAAATAAAAAAGGACAAAATTTGATTATAAAGAAATGTAAAGGAGACGTGAAGCTAAGTGGTGTTATACTTAATTTTCTTCTTGTTTTTTTTTTTTGGCAAGCACTTAATTTTCTTCGTTGGAAGAGGACGAAGGAGCAGCCAATCATTTTGGGGATAAGAGTTATGGTTAACTACGTATCTACATGCATCATCATGCAATCATGCATGCCTCTTGCCTCTTGCCTCTTGCCTCTTGCTTCTTAGCTTCTTGCCGGTGATCGATCACTGTACATTAAAGTGTTTGATAGTGATCTACAAAAAAAAAAAAAAAACTTGTGTATGATAAGGATGGCCAGCTGGGTGAACAATGAACAAAATATATCACACGAAACCTAGCAATATATTTTGTACATATATACATATATATCTTGATTTAAAAAAATATGTAAATGTCTACACATATATCTCTTCATTTTAAATTATATTTATTTTTGTTTTCGTCTTGCAAGTGTTTTGCCTTTTCTCTATTAATTTGATTTTTGTATAACTATTATTTTTATTTTCTCGAGTTGCGTACCCAATAATGGTGGGTTTCTGATTAGGGATAACAATGACTATCATTAAGCTTAAGGATTATTATGGGCTGATAGACTGCATTTTCATAAATTTACAGGTAGGAGATACTCTTACGAGATGATCTCAAGTGTTTATGAAGCTCCTTGGACTAGTGGAGGGTCTCTTCTATTTTTAAGGATATTAGCATCTTAAATTAAGTTCACACGCATTTTCTTTCGACACACTTTTACGGGGCAAACTGAAAATGTTGAATAATATGTAAGAGCAACTCCAGTAGTTTCTTTATAATTTTTTTACTTTAGTAAAGTAAAAGTCAAAATTTTAGCTTTTTCTTCTTCTCTAACTTCAACAGATTCCCTATTTTACAATGATCTCTAAAATCTCCATAATTCTTTCTTAAAATTTTAGAGACTGCTGTAAATTTAGGAAATTTTGTTTTCTCTTTTCTCACTATCGCTAAAAGAATGATAGTTATAAGGAATTTGTTAGAGCAAAAAATGCTCATTTTTCGCTAAAATAAAAAAAAATCAAAATATGGGGAAACTGTTGGAATTGCTCTAACTAATTAACTCGGATTATATCGATCACAATTATCATTGGTGTGAAGAGGCCCCTACCACACCTATCTATAATTTTTCCTCGCCCTTCAAGCTAGGACTAGGAGGTTTGGCTGTGTAAATCAGCTTCAGAACATCATCACTAGCAGCTTTTGCCAGTCTAGGAGGCTTGAGTATTGTAACCCCCAATGGTCCTCTCTTGGAGCACATGGAAAACTCCACTTCACCAGGAGAACTAGAGTTAAGCAGTTTCCAGGTTTTTCTGACTTGCCCAGAACTAATAGCAAAAAGACAAAAGCCCAAATGCAAAGCCCAGATTGGAACATAGGCCCATAAACTAGTCCAGGGAACAAACACCCCAATTTCTAAGGGCACCCAAGCTCTTAGAATTCTGCTGCCGCCTTCCAGTCTTGCAGCGCCGACTTCTACCGCACTTGGTATTCGCCATGTTACAGGTTGAGCCCGATTGAGCCACCACTGCCCAGCCGTGCAACCTCTTTTAGCTTGACTGCAATACCGGCGGTGCCATAGCCCAGGACATCGCTTTTACAACGAAACAACGCTAACTCACTGCCATTCAATGTCCGACCGCAAGTTGCAAGATACTTATTTTCAAAATCGAGTTCGGGATATCCGAACTGCGTCTTCAGTTCAAAGATCTAAAGGTTGAATCTCCACTCCGACCTCCATCGCGACTGTTGGCTCTCCTCTAACTGCAGAAGTCTCTCCTCAATTGCATCCCCTAGCCCAGGTTTAGGAGATAACCTGGGAGAGGGAATCTGGCCGCTATTTCGACCCGAATTCGGGCGGTCTCTTTGAGCTGAACACCACCGGACAACCATAGGATCATCATCAGGCCAAACAAACAGCCAAGCCTGTGAAACCCTCCCGCCGCCACCATGGACATCAGTGTTAGAGCTTGAAGGATGTAGATGAAAATGAACCCAATTGGATGGATTAAATGGTAGGAAAGAACCCAAACGGACACGCTCTGGGATTGGAAGTCGGCCGGAGCCGTTGTGTTGGTCACTGCCACAGGAAGGCAGCGCTAGCGTTAACGCTAGGAGAAGCGTTGCTGGGAAGGCTAGGGTTTTCATCGCTAGCAAATATCCTATATATTTAAAGAGGTAAGTTAATTATTCTTTTCTCTCACAAACTCAATATCCTATTTACTATGTCTTGCTAGTCTCCATAGTTTATAGGCTCGCTTTTAAATAAGTGAGCGGTTAGTTCGAATATAGGTGGTCTGTTTCTATGTATCACAGTAGTTTTCTTGCTACAACTTCTTGATCTGTCTAGTCAAAGACAGCATAAAGATATGTAATGGTCATCTTGGCATGAGTTAATGAAACCCACATTTCTTTCAAAAAAAAAAAATTATCATTGGTGTGATAACGTACTCTTATACTTGAATATTATATATATATATATATATTTATATAATTTTAAGAGAACCTTGTATTAGATCGCTTGTGATTTTATATTCATATTTCAAGTTTACAATACCCATGCGTGGAGTTGAAACTTGAAAGTCTCACTATAAATTACTTTGAATCCAATAGTAACAATAAAGACAAGAATAAATGTAGATGGTTGGACGATGGTGCTGCATTTTGTTAATGAGAGTGAGACGGGCTACATCATCATCATCATCATCATCATCATCATCATCATCACAGTCTTATTCCCTAATTATATCATTGTTTTTGTAATTAATTAAGAGGCACAACCGCATCATCATTTTCGTATTTTTGTTTCTCATGGAAAATTTAAAAAGTATACACATTGCGATTTTACATTAATCCACAATAACCCCAGAGTCAAGGATTTTTTTTTTCTTTTCGGTGGGGGTGTTATTGTTGGAAAATAAACATGTACTTAAATAATTGTTATTTGGTGTTTAATTAGAAGGTTAATGTGTGAGTTACATGCATGAGTTAGTGGGTATAATGCATGAAATAATGAGAATTTCCGTTATATAAGTTAGTGGTCATTCATGGGTGATTATGATAGGAAGTTATGAGTCAAAAAGTTGGACGTCGGTTATAGATATTATAGAGTCTAGAATTATGATTAGTGTCCTATATATTGCATGAGTTACATGTAACTATTGGTGCGTTGTAGTGAAATATTCTCCCTCCATAATATTGAGTGTGTGTGATTCTTCAACCAATTCTAACAAACTGGTATAAGAGCTTGGGAGAAGCATGTGAGAGTGAGAGTGAGAGACCACCAGAAAAATGGCCAACGGTCTAAACAATGCCCCTTTCAAGTTCCTTTGTCACCAAAGAAAACTACAACAACTGGAGTGTTCGGATGAAGACTTTGATAGCTTGTTTCGATGCTTGGGAAGTCGTTGAGACAGGGCTCATAGTACTCGAAAATGAAGTGGCTTTGACACAAGCCCAAAGGGAGGCACTGAGGGATTCAAGGAAGAAAGACAAAAAGGCATTGAGTCTCATCCATCAAGCTGTGGATAACAATACATTTGAAAAAATCTAAAATGCAGCGACGACACATGAAGCTTGGGAGATCCTCAAGAACTTCTATAAAGGTGTTGACAAGGTGAATAAGGTGCGGCTCCAAACTCTGAGATGAGAATTTGAAGGTCTGCATCAAAAGGTGTCACGCCCTGAATTTTGAATAACAAATTCAAATCCGAAACATGAATTAAACCACTTAATCAAATAAACGTCCTGAATTTTTTTTCATAAACAACCACACCTCACTTACTTAATAATACGAAAACCAAATCTTCAAATTACTTATTACATCACAGTCTCACAAACTTAAATTGTAAAGCTCAATGAGCATAACAAACCTCACAAAAGCAAATGCGATAAATCAAATACTGCTACGCTAAGTAGCTCGATCACCCTCCTGGTTCTCCTGACCTGCAGGATTATCCGCTACACCGTTTGAATAGTGTACCGGGATTGCAACAACACAAAACCGGGTAAGCTTTTGAAAGCCCGTATGAATAAATTTAAAGATTGAATTTATGATAATAAATATAAACTCACAAGGTAACCCCAAAATATCCTAAAATATAAAGAAATGAATACTCTGAAGACTCTCTTCTAAAACTCATACTTATGAGTCACAAGTAACCTCAATGTTATCCTCATAAGACCCCTCAAATTTGGCAGACAGACTAGAGCTCTAACTGATCGCAACCACCAGCCCGGCGCGAGAGCGTGGTTCACTGGTAGTATCTCATGGTCACACTCATGACCTATTTATCTCCACATATCAAAACGATTTATTGTTTCTCAAACAATAAAACTCAACTCCTTTCTCAACATATAAATCACGAAAAGCAATTATTTAAACAATAATAGCAACACAATCATGCATATTGTTTTCTCAACACAATTCAACAATAAATATATATATATATATATCATCACATAATTAATATATATACATAGACATTCACACAGTAATGTCTATTATTATCAAATCAATATAATTTACTAAATTCTGTTCTTAAATGAACCATGTGCGATTTACTCACCTCCAGTCCAGCTACGTCTTCTATCAATCAAATCACAATAATCCAAATGCTCGTCAACTCAAACCGTCAAGTACCTAATCAAGTAATGTATTTACTTAGCAAACAAAACACGAAATAAACTTAAACAATGATCCAACGGTCGGATTCTAAAATAAAGACGATCCAACGGTCGGATTCTAAAATAAAGACGATCCAACGGTCAGATCGAATTTAAACGATGATTCAATGGTCAGATCCTCACGGATCGCCCTTGGAAACATCCTATCAAAATTATACGAAAATCCGACGGACGGATTTTCACAAATCGCCTCCCGAATCACTGTTTTACAATTATACGAAGATCGAACGGTCGGATCTTCGCCCGTGACCTCACAAAGTCATCGGGACAGTCATACGATCAACATATTAAAATTTGAAGTAAAAACGATGGTCTAGTAAATCGTAAACCGAATATAAAATGTAAAAACCGTAAATAGTATCGTCAAAACGTAAATCCACTATTTATTAACTTTTTCTAAAATAACCTTGTGATATATCAAAACGTTCGTATGGATGTATAGATCATCGTCCATATAATATAAACTCAAACTATGGTCCGACGTGCCACCACACGCGGCTGTCAATGCCGGTCAACCACCTCAGATGTAAAAGTTGTCAACTACAAACTTCTTCAAAATGAAATTATGAACAACTTTAATAGCTGATGTCTCGATCGAGCTTTGAAGTTGGATTAATCTCGTGCGTCTGATCAGATCCAAGATCTGTTCTGAGTCGTCAAAAACTTCAAACCTTGATCTATCGCTCTACACTCCAAATCGTTATGCAAGGAGGATATGAGGATGATCAGCAAGAGGAGAATATCACAACAAGGTGGAAGATCGGCCCGTGCAACGCCGGCACGGCCAAGATCCGGTCAAGTCAGGCTCACTGGGCTGGGGTGCTTCTATCCAAGGCAGGAGGCAGCGGTTGGGCAAACCGAAGGCGAGGAGCGGCTAGGCGGGGAGCGGCGAGCTTGGGGGAGGCCGGGTTAGAGGCCGGAGGATGGCCTTTCGGCCGGGTCGGGTCGAACAGGAACCGACGGTTCTGAAGAGCCGAAGAAGAGAGAGAATGGAGAGAGCTAGGGGACCAAAATGTAAAATTGCAATTTTTTCGTCCTTAATGAAGAAATCAGATTTTTCTTGACATTTATGGTAAATTTCCAATTTTCAAATATTCATAATGTATTCATACGAACTCCGATTATTGCGCTCCATATATACACGAGATCATATTGACGAGCTCTACAACTTTCATGAAGGAAGTTTTTCCAAATTTCGAATGTATAAAAAGTCAATTTTCACAGCCCCCTAAATAACGTTCGTTTTAAAAATAAAATTCGTTCGTAACCACTCTTCTCACATAACAACATACGAAGCAAGCCCAAAATTCATAATTCATATTATTGAACAAATATTGAATTACATATATTTATTTAAATGAAATTTCGGGTCTTCACAAAAGGAGTCAGAATCAATTTATGACTATATGTCATGAGTCCAAGCAATCGTGAACCAGATGAAAAGAGATGGTGAAGAGATTACTGACACCCGGATAATTGAAGAAAATCTTACGATCACTAGACTTAAAATTTGAGTATGTGATTGTTGCAATTGAAGAATCCAAAGATTTGGATACATTTACTGTTGATCAACTCTCTGGGTCTCTAAAAGCCCATAAGGATATAATGAAGAAAAAGAACAAAAGACCGGTCTTAGAGAAAGTGCTTCAAACAAAACTCACCTTGAACGGTGGAGAAGGTTCCGACAATGATAACAATTTCAATGAAGCAAGAGGTGGTAATGGAAGAGGATGTGAAAGAGGATTCAGAGGACCAAGAGGTGGCAGAGGAGGAAGAATTGGAAGATGTGGCTACAAGTCCAGCTACAATAAAGGAAGAGATCAAAATCCAAACTCTTCAAGAGGAAATGGAAGATGGAGCAATTCACACCAACAAGGAAACTTCAGGTTTGGTGAGTCCCAAATTCAATGTTATAGACGTGGAAATGTTAGGCACAAATCTATTGAGTGTGGAAATGGTGCTGGATACTACAAAGGGAGGAGCAATTATGCAGAAGTAGATGAGGAAGGAACCTTGCTATTAGCCTTCCAATGTGAAGAAAAAACAAAGCAGAATGACAAGCCATGGTATTTGGACACTGGAGCAAGCAGTCACATGTTTGGTGACAAAGATATGTTCGTGGATCTTGATGAATCATTCAATGGCAAGATCACATTTGGAGATGATCGAGTCTCGTGTTGTTGTTAAAGGGAGAGGTGAAATCCCAATTTATATGAAGGATGACAGTCAAGAATTTATTTCAAATGTTTATTATGTGCCCTCATTGAAAAATAATGTCTTGAGTCTGGGTCAACTTCTGGAGAAAAGATATACCATTCTATTGAAAGACTTTTGTCTTTCAATTAGAAATCGGAGGAATAAGCTAATTGCCAAAGTTCCAATGACGAAGAATAGAATGTTCTTGCTAAAGCTGCAAACTGAATTGGCAAGGTGTCTAAAGGCTTTTGTCAAAGACTCTTCTTGGCTTTGGCACTTGAGATTTGGGCACATGAATTTTGAAGATTGCGGAAGAAAAAAATGGTTAAAGGCTTGCCAACAATTCATTCTCCAAATCACTTATGTGAAGGGTATCTTCTTGGAAAGCATTCAAGAAAATTTTTTCCTAAAGAGGCAACTACAAGAGCAAAAGAGCCACTGGAGCTTGTTCATGTTGATGTCTGCGGCCCAATCAAACCAAGTTCTTTTGGTAAGAATAATTATTTTCTGATATTTATTGATGATTTTAGCAGAAAAAATTGGGTGTATTTTTTAAAGGAGAAACCAGAGGTGTTTAGTGCATTAAAAAAATTCAAGGTTGTTGTTGAAAATATGTGGTTGCAAGATTAAGGCATTGAGATCTGATCGAGGAGTGGAATTCACTTCAAATGAATTCCAACAATTTTGTGATGACAATGGAATTCGCCACTTCCTAATGATGCCAGACTCTCCTCAACAAAATGGCGTAGTGGAGAGAAAAAATAGATCAATTCTCAATATGGCTCGAAGTATGATGAAGAGCGAGGGCATTCTAAAAGAATTTTGAGCTGAAGCTGTGGAGTGTACAGTTTATCTTTCCAATCGGTGTCCTACTAGAAGCTTATGGAATCAAACACCCCAAGAAGCATCGAGTGGAAGAAAGCCCAGTGTGTTCCATTAAGAGTATTTGGGAGTATTGCATATACTCATGTACTAGACTAAAGGCGTTCCAAATTGGATGACAAAAGTGAGAAGTTTTTTTTTATTGACTATGATGCTTCCTCCAAAGGCTACAAATTGTACAATCCCTACATAGGCAAGGTTGTTGTTAGTAGAGATGTGGAGTTTGATGAAGAAGGAAGCTAGAATTGGGAAAATCAAGAAAAAGATTACAAATTTCTTTCCTTTTTGGGAAGAAGAAGAAGTTACGCAGAGACATAAAGAGGAAAACAAACTCCTCCTTCATCACCAATTCAAGATGATTCACCACCAAATACAAGACCTCAGGGAAAGAAGCGCTTGAATGAAATCTATGAGGTAGCTTTACTAGTTGATGATGTTAGTTTATTTTGCTTATTTGCTGAATGTGAGCCATAGGATTTGAAGCGGTTGTTCAAGAAAAGAAGTGGAGGAAAGCAATGGATGAGGAGATTGAAACAATCAAGAAGAATAATACATAGGAGCTTGCTCCCTTGCCAGATGGCCAAAAGACCATTGGAGTAAAATGGGTCTATAAGGCCATGAAGAATGCAATTAGAGAAGTGGAGAGGTACAAAGCAAGGCTTGTTGCCAAGGGTTACAACCAAAGACCTGACATCGACTATGATGAGGTATTTGCTCCTGTTGCTAGATTGATTATTTCTTTGGCTGCGCAAAATAAATGGAAGATTTATCAATTGGATGCGAAGTCTGCTTTGTTGAATGAAATGTTAAAAGAGGAAATCTATATTGATCAACCCATGGGGTATATGGTGACAGGGCATGAAGATAAAGTGCTTCGTCTCAATAAGACTCTTTATGGGCTCAAGCAAGCACCAAAAGCATGGAATATCATAATTGACAAGTATTTTCAAGATAATGGTTTTAAGAAATGTCCACATGAACATGCTCTTTATGTGAAGGTGAATAATGATGGTGATATGTTCTTGGTTTGCTTGTACGTGGATGATTTAATTTTTACATGCACTAATCCAAGAATGTTTGAAGATTTCAAGAAAGCAATGACCAGAGAATTCGAGATGACCGATATTGGACTCATGTCATACTATCTTGGCATTGAAGTGAAGCAAATGGAAGAAGGCATTTTCATTTCATAAGAGAGCTATGCAAGAGAAGTCCTCCAAAAATTCAAGATGGATAAGTGCATTCTTGCAATCACACTTGTGGAGTGTGGGGTGAAGTTATCCAAGCATGTTGTTGCTGAAAAGGTGAATCCAACTACTTTCAAGAGTTTGGTTGGAAGCTTGAGGTATTTAACATGCACTAGACCTGATATTCTTTATGGAGTTAAGTCTTGCTGGCCGTTACATGGAGGTGCCAACTAGCGCCCACATGAAGACAACTAAAAGAATTCTTCGTTACCTTAAAGATACACTTGATTTTGGTTTACTTTATTCACCAGCAAATGATTTGAAGCTTGTGGGTTATAATGATAGTGACTGGACTAGAGATATTGATGATAGAAAGAGTACCACTAGACTTGTTTTTTATATGGAAGATGCAGCTTTCAGATGGACTTCAAGGAAGCAACCTATTGTGACACTTTCTACTTGTGAGGCGGAATATGTTGTTGCAACAAAATGTGTTTGTCATGCTATTTGGCTTAGAAATTTGTTGAAAAAGCTTAACTTGGCACAAAAGGAAGCTATTGAAGTCTGCATTGACAACAAGTCTGCAATAGCTTTGGCCAAGAATCCAGTGTTCCATGAAAAGAGCAAGCACATTGACACGAGGTATTACAAAATCAGAGAATTTGTGAGCAAGACGGAGATTCAACTCAAGTTTGTCAAGTTAACCGACCAGATTTTCGACATCTTCAAAAAACCTTTGGAGATAGAGACATTTAGCAAATTGAGAGCTTCACTTGGAGTCGGTCCAAAACCTAAAAGTCATGTTTAAGGGGGGATGTTGGAAAATAAACATGTACTTAATTAGTTGTTATTTGGTGTTTAATTAGAAGGTTAATGTGTGAGTTACATGCATGAGTTAGTGATTGTAATGCATGAAATAATGGGTATTTCCGTTATGTAATTTAGTGATAATTCATGGGTGATTATGATAGGAAGTTATGAGTCAATAAGTTGGACGTCGGCTATTAATGTTATAGAGTCTAGAATTATGATTAGTGTCCTATATATTGCATGAGTTGCATATAACCATTGGTGCATTATAGTGAAACATTCTCCTTCTATAATATTGAGTGTGTGTGATTCTCCATCCAGTTCTAACCGTTATTGTTTCTTTTATCCTGTTGCAGCCAAAACACAACTAAAAATCTACTTAGTCAAACAAGAAAAAGTGCAACTATTTTAAATATGGCCGGATGATTCAAAGATGTCAATTTCCTCCAAGACAAGCGGAGAAGTGTTGCAAGTGAAGGGATTGTATCCTAAAACAATCATTTGATGAAATTATTATTGTAATTATTATTAATCAAAAGGGAAATTTATTGTTCATTGCTTATATTTAATATTTGATTGAACAAGGTCCAAGGAATATGAGTTAAAGAGAAAGTAATTTAAAAAGTTAAATGTGTGAGACATTTACTCTCACACTCTTATCCTAAAAGGTTCATAGTCATATGATTATCACTTGGACATTGATAATCCGGAAAGACTAGCACATACTATGTATGCTCAATATGGAGGATGCTATCTCTTGTCATTTGTTTAGAGACACTAATACAAGTATGTGGGTGCTCTTAATTTAAAGAGTACACTGAACGCGATCATTAGAGTTCTTGTATGGAGTCTTATTTACATGCCAAACTTGAACTCTAAATTGCAATAATACAAATTAGTCCTTTGACCTGAGACACCATAGTTGTCTTATGAGTGAATGAATTATCTCTTGATGATGCAATAATATTGTATCCCTTAATGGATATAATAGATGCATTCATTGGTATAATCAATTCGGTTATGGAGACATGTGAGTGTACAATAAGGAACCTCTATCCTTAAGAAAATAAGGTATATGTTCAAAGATGTGATTCAATGAGTCTTTGACCAAAGCATTGAATGAGATTAAAAATGAGTTTCTAATCACATTCTAAGAATCACATAAGAATGAAAATTACATTAGGGGATTGACATATTAATTCCATACCCCGATGATGTGATTTAGAACATAGTGTTAGAGAATGACCGTATTGTATTGTAATTCCAATTGAATAGGTTCTTTGTCATTCTATATTAACTAGGATAGTCATGATATGTTGCAAGACGTCACTCATGACTTGTGAAGTCCCCGATGATTAATAAACATTTATAATCCTAATAACAAGGAATAATCAAAAATGAAGTTTTGATTCGTAAACAAAATAGAATGGTTTCTATAAACTTCACTGTCTTGTTAATTAGAACCTAAGAGATCGCACACCATATAAATGGATCCTTGAGATTGTATATGAAGAAGATTAAACAAGAGTTGGTTATGACCAAATAATTAATTAGATTTATTATTTGAACATAATTAGGAGTTTCGGGTAAAACCGAACTATTAGGCCTAAACGATTGTCGGGTTTTTTGGTGTGGACTTGGGCTTCACTAAATGAGATTTAAATGAAAGCCCAAGACACAATTTTAATGCCCAATAACATGTATGGACCAGCCAACATATTGGATTTATGAAAGTCAATATTTTTCTTTTAGTAATTGGATTTATTTTCTATTATATAAAGTGAAAGCATGGACAAAAATGATAAGTGTGTCTCCACACTATTATTTTCAGATTTGAGAAAGAGAGAGAGTTCTCTCTTGGTCAATTACAAAATTAAAAGGAAAGAAGAACACTTGCATACTTTCTTCTTTTCTTTCATCTTTCTTCATCTCTTGATTCATTTGGTGAAGATCCTTAGATGCCATATACTTTTGTGGCTTTACTTGTTACATTAAGGAGAAGATCACAAGCACAAGAAGGAGTTCTTAATTCAAGGTGCTTCAAGGTGGATGAAACACACACAAGGAGATATCAAGGAGAGGAACTTTGGTGGTTCACTTGAATCAGATTAAAATCACACTCCAACGGTGAGTATAAAATAAACGACCTCTTTGTTCTTCTTTACTGTGCATGTTACGTTTATATACATATCACAATAAGCTAAGATCGTGGGTTAAAGGAATGGATTTTATGTTTAGTTAGTACTTTAATTGTTAAACTAATTCGCACTAATTAAAAAGTTTTGAAATCCATCAATTCCTTCAATTTGTATCAGAGTCATTGGCTTAGTTTTGGTATGTTATAAACATGGCTAAGTATGTTGATTGATGTGATTTTCTTAAGCCTAGAGTAATATGTAATTTAGATCATAAAATTTGTTTTGTCATAAAAGTTATGAAGCATGTGATATAAGGTAGATTTTATGATAGCAAGAAAAAGTTTCTAGAAATTACATGTAGGAAGTGATTTAAGTTTTATGAAATTTTGATGCATATGTGATTGTATTAAGGAGATTATATGTTTCTTAATTAAGGTGTTAATCTTAGAAACATGTTAGATTATGTATGCTTTAGGGTATGCATAATTTTTGGCTTCAAAGATGAAGTAAACAAGTGTTCAGTGGAAGAACACAAAGTTGGAAATAAAATTTCCAGCTTTGGAACATGTCTAAATTAGTTATGAACTAACTAATTTTTCATGGTGTTTGCTCTCACTTTTGATTCATAAATTCATGAATTGAAATTTACCTAATAGTTAGTGATGACATAAAATCATTTCCATGTTTCCCTCACCAAATAGTTGGTAGAGTTAGTCATCTCTATTATTAATTTCTCTAAATTACTCACCAAAAGTTGAAATAAGATAAAAAACATGTCTCCCTAAATCACTCATCAAAAGTTGGTGATGCATGATTAAAGACATCATCTCCTAAATTACTCACTAAAAGTTGGTGATCCATGATATAAGACATCATCCCTTAAATCACTCATCAAAAGTTATGTAAGACATCATTCCCTAAATCACTCATCAAAAGTTGGTGATGCATGATGTGAGACATCATCCCCTAAATCACTCAACTAATTTACTTGCATTAAATTAAAGTAATTTAGTGGTTAACTTATCTTGATTGAGTTAATTATGTTTGTTTAATTAACCTTATTAATCTTAGTTAATTAAATGATGATTATGGACTATGGCTTAAAATAATTGAGCATGAGATTGACCGACTATTCATTTTGAATGAATGTGGTTATGTAATTGAAGTAGTTAATTCATTTGGGTTATGTAATTAATTTAATTAATTCATTTGGTTGTGTAACTAAGTAGCTTATTTAATTTATTCAAGTTTGATTAAATTTAAATGGGAGCTTGTATGTCTCTTATCCTTTTCAAGTGCAAAGTGTAATAGCTTAGCTTAGTTATTTAATTTTCATAATCGTTACGCGTAATTAAAATCAACCATCGAAACATGATTTTGATCCAACATATTGACTCATGTTGGATCAAACAACAAGTCTATAATCATCCTATGACGCATGTTTATTTCACTTGATCAATAATTTTATACTTCCCTTGATTCCATTTGAAAAATGTTTGTGATGAAATCAAATTGTTTTCTGAAAACAATTAGTGGGAGTATTTTATTATAGATCAAGTATAATGAATGTGTGATTGCATTAAGATCAAAGCAAATGCAATGTGATTCCCTCAAAGTGATATTAAGTTGAAAAACGAAGAAGACATTATGAATGCTTCTTTGTGGCTTTCCAAAATTGTAATCTCCTATTAGATGTTCTTGCATGTGAATATCATTCCGAACGGAGGTATTTCTTGTTAGGAGGATTAAAGAGAGGTTATTCAACATTTGATGTTGTAAGGTATGGACAAATCTTGGTCAATATTCTATTATGATGAGATTTAATTTTTGATCCTTATACTTACATGAGATGATGGGTATAGCTTAACTAAAGTAATTTATCAATATCCTATTATCGTGAGACTAACTTACTTTAGAGGCCAAAGTTATGGATATTCACATTTGATGTGATTAGATAAGAGTATCTTCTCATAGAAATTAAGTTGACCTATAGTTCTATTATGATGTGGTTGGCTGAATGAAAATGAGACTTCCATACTCACTAAGAGTTTTAATTTATACTCTCGAATTCCTTGAGGGATTTAGAATTTGTTCAAATAGTGAGAGGATGTCATTTGATTCTTAAGACCCGAGTCACTTGATTTAAAATCAATCTCATTTATTTTATTTTATGTTATGTAGATTGCAATATGTCAGGACATCCTATCACCAAAATTCTCAATGAAAATCGTCTTAAGGGCCCAAACTTCAATGACTGGCTTCGCAATTTGAAAATTGTATTGACATTCGATAAGATCGCTTATGTCTTACAAAATGCACCCCCTCACACTCTTTTGGCTCAAGATGCAACCGATGAACAACATGTTGCTTATCAAAAGCATAAGGATGATGACACTCAAGCTAAATATGTTATGCTTGCACCCATGAACTCACAACTTCAGAAGAAACATGAGAATATGGATAGCGCCAATTCTATATTACTCCATCTCACTGAATTGTTTGGTGAGAGAAATAGAAATGTGCGCTTCACAGCAGTCAATGAGCTTGTCAAGACAAAACATATGAGGGGTGCACCTGTGCATCAACATGGTCTCAAAATGATAGGTCTTATTGAGCAAATTAAAGACCTAGAGTTTGAACTTGATGCGGAGCTCGCTCAAGATCTTCTTCTATCTTCCATAGATGATTCATTTTCTCAGTTCATTATGAACTATAATATGCAACAAATGAATCATACTCTTTCTGATATTCTCAATATCATGGTACAAGCTGAGAAGCAAATTAAGAAAGAGAGTGGGAGTATGACCATTGTCATTTCTTCTTCATCTACCAAGTCCAAAAGTAAGGGCAAATGGAAGAAGAAATAAGTGACAAAGCCTAAGAGAGCAGTCCAAAAGAAGAAGAAGAAGAAGGAACAAAAGGAACCAAATGGTATTTGTTTCTTTTGCAACAAATATGGGCACTGGAAGAGGAATTGCAAAGCTTATCTTGCATCCTTGAAGAATAAGTCTTCAACAGAAGGTACCATCAATGTGATTGAATCAATATTTACAATTAATAATACTTTTACTTGGATAATTGATTCAGGTGCATCCCACCATGTTTGCACTTCTTTGCAAGACCTAGTAGGAGCTAGGAAGCTTAAAGCTGGAGAAATCACCCTACGTAGGAAATGGCACAAGAGTTGATGCCAAAGCTGTGGGGACTTATATTTTAAAATTATCATCGGAAGATACATTGGAGTTAAATAATTGTCTTTATCTTCTTATATGTATAAAGAACCTTATCTCCATCTCCATGCTTTTGAAGGATGGTTATAGAGTAGTTTTTGATAAACTAAGTGGTTTTGTATCTATTAATGAACGGGTGATATGTCATGCTAATATTATTGATGGTCTATTTCATCTAGCTTTAGAAGGTAGTATTAACTGTATGAAGGAAAATGCTTTGGGATCTAAGAGATCTCGAGAAACGGTTAACCCCATTAAGATGTGGCACCTTCAGCTTGGTCATATTAGCCAAGATAGAATTCACAAATTATCCAAAAATGGATATTTAGAGTCGTTAGGATCTGATCCTATGCCTACTTGTGAGTCTTGTCTAAAAGGCAAAATGACCAAGTCCTATTTTGGTGGACAAAGAACAAGAGTTGATGAACTCCTATGCCTAATACATACAAATGTTCGTGGTCCTATGTCCACTATTAGTAGAGGTGGATTCTCATACTTCATAACCTTTACCGATGACTACTCTCGATTTGGTTATGTATACCTTATGAAGCACAAATCTGAAGCCTTTGAAATGTTCAAAGAATTTAAGAATGAAGTTAAGAAACAAACGGACAAGAGTATTAAGGCTCTAAGATCCAATCGAGGAGGCGAATACTTAAGCAATGAGTTTATTGATTATCTCAAACAAGAAGACATTGTTTCTTCATTAGCTCCTCCTGGAACGTCACAACTCAATGGTGTATCTGAAAGGAGAAATCGAACTTTATTGGATATGGTTCGTTCCATGATGAGCTATACTGATTTACCTATATCTTTATGGAGATATACACTTCAAACAGCAATTTATTTGTTAAATAGAGTGCCTTCCAAATCCGTCTCACTTACACCATATGAGATGTGGCATCGGAAGAAACCAAGTCTCAATATTAAGATTTGGTGTTGTCCAGCTTATGTCAAAAGACTAGAAGCAGGCAAGCTTGAAGCTAGATCAAACAAATGTTTATTTGTGGGATATCCTAAAAATAGTTTAGGATATTATTTCTATCAACCTGAAGAACAAAAAGCGTTTGTTAGAAAAAATGCTACTTTCCTTAAAAGAGACTATGTCCTTGATGGAAATGTTGAAGCAAATGATAGAATTCAAAGAAGTGTCCAACAAACAAACACTTCATCTCCTGATGAACAACTTCTTAAACCTTGTGTTTACAAGAAGGTCAGTGGGAGTGCTGTTGTGTTCCTTGTACTTTATGTAGATGACATCCTACTCTTTGGGAATGATGTATGAATGTTATCTTCAATTAAAGTTTGGTTGTCCAAGACCTTCCTTATAAAGGATCTTGGAGAAGTTGTCTATGTATTAGGAATAAAGATCTATAGAGACAGATCAAAAAGATTAATTGGATTATCTCAATCCTTGTACATAGACAAAGTGCTGAATAGATTTCACATGGAACAATCTAAGAAGGGTTTTCTGCCTGTTAGACATGGCATTCACCTCTATAAAAAAATGTACCCAAAAACAATTGAGGAACTGCAAAAGATGAGAAAAATCTCATATGCGTCTGTAATAGGGAGCCTCATGTATGCGATACTATGCACTAGACCTGATATTAGTTATGGCGTAAGCATAACCAGTCGATATCAGACCAATCCAGGTTTAGAATACTGGAATGATGTTAAGAATATCCTCAAATACTTGAGAAGGACTAAAGATTTATTCCTCGTTTATGGAGGTGGTGATTTGCAATCAGAGTTGCAAGTGGAAGCATACACAGACTCAGATTTTCAATCTGATGTGAATGACAGAAAATCCACATCAGGATTTGTCTTCACCTTGAATGAAGGTGCAGTAAATTGGAGAAGCTACAAATAAAGCATTACTACATATTCTACTACTGAGGCATAATATATTACAGCTGCAGAGGTTGCAAAGGAAGCAGTTTGGATGAAAAAGTTCATCATTGAACTTGATGTTATTCCTACCATTGAGTCACCGATTCCACTTTACTGTGATAATAATGGGGCAATTGCTCAAGCCAAGGAACTAAGGTCTCATCAAAAATCCAAACACATCAAAAGACGTTTCCATATCATAAGGGAGATTATTAATCGTGGAGACGTTAACATTCTCAAAGTAGCATCTGTTAATAACATATCGGATCCATTCACTAAGCCTTTATCATAAGCAAAGCTAGAACGACATCTTGAGAAGATGGGTGCACGTGTCATGGCAAATTGGGTTTAGTACAAGTGGGAGATTGAAGGAATTGTGTCCTAAAACAATCATTTTGATGAAATTATTATTGCAATTATTATTAATCAAAAGGGCAAGTTTATTGTTCATTGCTTATATTTAATATTTGATTGAACAAAGTCTAAGAAATATGAGTTAAAGAGAAAGTAATCTAAAGAGTTAGATGTGTGAGACTTTTACTCTTTCACACTCTTATCCTAAAAGGTTCCTAGTCATATGATTATCACATAGACATTGATAATCTGGAAAGACTAGCACATACTATATATGCTCAATATGGAGGATGATATGTCTCTTGTCATTTGTGTAGAGTCACTAATACAAGTATGTGGGTGCTCTTAATTTAAAGAGTACACTGAACGCGATCGTTAGAGTTCTTGTATGGAGTCTTACTTACATGTCAAATTGAACTCTAAATTGCAATAATACAAATTAGTCCTTTGACCTAAGACACCATAGTTGTCTTATGAGTGAATTTATTATCTCTTGATGATGCAATAATATTGTGTCCTTTAATGGTATAATCAATTCGGTCATGGAGACATGTGATTGTAAAATAAGGAATCTCTATCCTTAAGTAAATAAGGTGTATGTGATTCAATGAGTCTTTGGCCAAAGCATTGTATGATATTAAAAAAGAGTTTCTAATCACATTCTAAGAATCACATAAGAATGAAAATCACATTAGGGGATTGACATATTAATTTCATACCCCGATGATGTGATTTAGAATATAGTGTTAGAGAAGGACCGTATTGTATTGTAATTCCAATTGAATAGGTTCTTTGTCATTCTATATTAACTAGGGTAGTTATGATATGTTGCAAGACGTCACTCATGACTTGTGAAGTCCCCGAGGATTAATAAACATTTATAATCCTAATAACAAGGGAGAATCAAAAATGAAGTTTTTGATTCGTAAATAAAATAGAATGGTTTCTATAAACTTCACTGTCTTGTTAATTAGAACCTAAGAGATCGCACATCATATAAGTGGATCCTTAAGATTGTATATGAAGAAGGTTAAACAAGAGTTGGTTATGACCAAATAATTAATTAGATTTATTATTTGAACATAACTAGGAGTTTCGGGTAAAACCGAACCTATTGGGCCTTAACGATTGTTGGGTTTTTTGGTGTGGACTTGAGCTTCACTAAATGAGATTTAAATGAAAGCCCAAGATATAGTTTTAGTGCCCAATAACATGTATGGACCAGCCAACATATTGGCTTTATGAAAGTCAATATTTTTCTTTTAGTAATTGGATTTATTTTCTATTATATAAAGTGAAAGCATGGACAAAAATGATAAGTGTGTCTCCACATTATTATTTTCAGATTTGAGAAAGAGAGAGAGTGCTCCCTTAGTCCATTACAAAATTAAAAGGAAAGAAGAACACTTGCATAATTTCTTCTTTTCTTTCATTTTTCTTCATCTCTTGATTCACTTGGTGAAGATCCTTAGAGGCCATATACTTTTGTAGCTTTACTTGTTACATCAAGGAGAAGATCACAAGCACAAGAAGGAGTACAAGAAGGAGTTCTTAATTCAAGGTGCTTCAAGGTGGAGGAAATACACATAAGAAGATTTCAAGGAGAGGAACTTTGGTGGTTCACTTGGATCGGATTAAAATCACACTCTAAGGGTGAGTAGAACATAAACTATTTCTTTGTTCTTCCTTACTATGCATGCTATATTTATATACATATCACAATAAGCCAAGATCATGGGTTGAAGGAATGAATTTTATGTTTAGTTAGTAGTTTAATTGTTAAACTAATTTCGCACTAATTAAAAAGTTTTGAAATCCATCCATTCATTCAGCAGGTACATCAGCGCTTAGAGTTAAATAGGTAAGCTAAGTTATATAGGTACAAGAAGATCAATTTTATAATATCTGTTTGTATATATCATAGAAAGACAAGAGCATGGCAACTGCCATTGAACTCATATATAGTCGTTTTGGTAAACACCACACAAGCTGGCTAGCTCTGTCGCCTTGATCGATCAGCTCTTTCAACATGAAGTGCTGGACATCTTGTTTTGTTGATCATCAACAAGAATAAATGGATGGCTGCCTCTTCTTTCCAACAAATCCGATTGTTTTTTCCGTAGAACATTTTCCTCAAGCCAATATTAATTATATACTACTTTAAGGAAAAATAGAAGGTTTACAAATTGACGTTTTTAAACCATAAGAAACCCTTAGAATATTGAGGATTGATTTGGATGTGTAAACTCATTAGATCCAAGTGTATTGGGGGAAGAAATGGAAGCTAACTAAGTTGCAATTTTTGTTCAATCAAGTTAGAAGTTAGTCTCAGATCTTCCTTTTAAAATAATGATTTGCATATCCAGTGCAATTTTACCGACGAAACAGAGCCCTAATGGTGGAGTACAAACCTCGAGTAAAAATAAAATAAACAAACAAACTGGAAGAAGGGTGCCTGAGACAAGACCTTTTCGTCATCATAATCGAACTAATAATATGTTTAACTTTAAGATCGTTTCAAATTATTTCGATTGTCCACGGATTTCAATCTAGGACTTGAACCACAACAATAAGTAACTGAAAAACTAGGGTAAAAATTCAGTTAAACAAATTAAGAGAGAAAAATAACTCAAGACCATGTTTGGTAGTTTTCTTATAAGGACATTTTATTTTGAATTCATTTGAGGCCCTCGAGTACTATTGCGTACTAGTTCACTTATAAGCCTTTTAAAATTTGCTTGAAATCCCACTAGTCTAAGCAGGAGCAGATGGAGCCTGAAATTTCTCTTAAGAGGATCTACTAGCTTGTAATATAGAAATTGTAAAGGACCTACCCCCCCCAGCCTATTTGTAGTTCTGTCATTGCCTGAAGGGTGGACACAACTTCTCAGGAGTAACAATAGCGCTAAGAGCAAGTTCATCCGTGGGTCATCGGGTCCCTTATCATTCATTGTTTTTTATGTGTATTTTCATTCTCTGGGTTACGGGTATAGTGTATTTCTTGCTCTGAGTCGTCCTGTCTCACCCTGGGTCACTTTCTGGATTACATTGGTGACCTGCAAGCTGACCTGGTGACCCAGATCTTATTAGAAACTATGTCTATGACCCAAAGAGTAAAAATAAATACTAAAAAGTAGTGAATAATATATGACATGGTGACCCAACGGGTGAACTTGCTCTAACATTATACTTAACAATGAACAAGCTCAAGGTGGGCCTCTTCTACTTGCCAAGCAAGGAGAGGCTCAGAGCGGAATCTAGGCGAGGAGGAGGTAGGATCAGCAAAAGCGGTTTATGCCGTTGGGGAGGAGTCGACACAGTGGTTGCCCTAAGAATGGTATGGAAAAAGAGGGGTTCGTATCTTGTGCTTGGAATACATTGCTGACTAGTGCTCCGATCAGATACAAAAGCAAAATCCCTAATCGATGGAACCATGTTGGGTTGCTTGTTATAAATATTGTAAACTAAGAATGCAAGATCAAACAATAGTACGTTCACCAGTGTAGTATTTTAGATTGCGACAAAAGATTTGGTTATCATGGGGACAAGAATGAATTTGGTAAACTTGTAATGTGGGTTTTGATCATCGTGTATCACCTTCGCTAATCTAACCACCACACTACCGTAGTATCGTTTACTATGTCTTCTTTTAGCAACTTGGTTCAGCAGTCTTTAATTAGTTAATCCAATATCATCAGCTAGCTATATCGGTAGTTACTAAACTAGAGGCAACCGCCGACATCATACATCCAGACGTTGTCAACTGCCACCCAAAAGTTAGTTGCGTTAAATTGGTTGAGGTATTGGACCCGACACAAATATTACAGATCTTGTTTAATTTTTGTTGTTGTTTAAGAATTAATCGCTCTAAACCCGCCATTCATGGTGCTCTCCATGAGTTTAACTAAGAAATTGATATTTAATTTATGTTTCCTTCAATTATTACACGAGAGTGAAAAGGGTTCGATATTCTTAATACAGAGGCATGACTCATGCATGAGAGTGAACCATGCCATTTTCTCATTGCTAATCACACGAGGGCCATCTAAACAGTAATTTGATTGGTTGGAATCCATTGTTAAAATCAGAAGCAGAGGGCCCAAGGCCTAATTTATTCAAAAATCTTTCTTAAATGGAGCAAGTTTGTGCTTCATTAATTATCAGTGGAGATGGATCTTCTTCGATCCAGATTCCCCAATAATCAGCCTAACTATAGGCATTACATTACATGCATGTACGCTACCCTGTGATATTTTTATTACCAAATCAGGATCAATATCCTCAAAGCTAGTATCTCTAAACAACAAGATTCTAGCATTATGCCAAAATAATGCGTCCGAATCCGAAGCACGACACAAAGCAAATGAAGGGAGATCAAACTAATTGGAGATAAATAGTCTGATAACTTAAGCAATTAGCTTCTTTAGTAGATAGCTAGGAACTAAAATTACTTCAAATTTTAACAATGATTCACATGTCGCATATTTAAGGTGTAATGAAAGTATATATATCGATAGATCGAGGTAGCAAGCTAGCTCCTTCCACTAGTGACACCGAAAACTAGTATAAAAACTAATATAGGAGATATACCTAATTTAGCAATAATACAAAGATAATGAAATTAATTGAGAATGTGATTTGTTTGGTCATTCACTTTGTCACCACCAGCACAAGTGTATAACAAAGACAAGCAGGTTGGGAGGAAACAATTAGAGAGACCGAGAGGAAGGTGAGTCATGAATGAGGTCTCCAATTCTGACTCATCCATGACTATGACTCGCAAAATATTGCTGGCCCTTCCCCAGTCGTGCCACTTAAAAGCGACGATGAAGGCTAGCATTGCGGCGATGATGATGATGATGATGATGAGTCATGGCAATGTATGGATACATGGTAATGCATCCATGTTCTGCGTCGACCTCAAAAGCGTCTGAAAAGGGTTGGGGTTTTCGCGTGCTGGATTTGACCCATCACCAGAATTAGGGTTACCCCACCGGACGAGAAATGACTAAGCGGGTCCCATCCACGTCAGCCTTACTTGGCGCCGTGTTGGAGTTTGTGTTTGCACGCCAAGTGTGGGCTTCTGGTTCATTCAGACACGTCTCTTGCCACATTCCTAAGGGTTTTGACCTTCTTCTAGTTTTAGGGTTTTATATTTGCATATGGGAAAACCAAATCATACCTGTGACTTTTTCCGGGTTGGTTTGTTTAGTTAACTAAATAAGCAGCAGACGTTTTTTCCATACCCAGTCGTTTAGGGTTTTCAACTTTCAACCAAGTAGACCTTAGACAGCGAATGTTCTATTTAGAATTAGCAAGAGAAAAGTGAGAGGGAAACACCGTTCCGTTTGTCTTAGCAGCCATAAGTAGTCTCGGCCCTCTAGTAGTTTTGTTCACAGTCGTTCCACTTGTTTGAAAAACCTTGTTTCTTCAATTCTAGTCTATTCTATTCATTAATTCTGTAAGGTTGAAAAGAAACAAATTAATCGGAAATGAGTTAGCCGCCTTTAGTCCCTATTACTTGTCTTACTCTATGAACAGAAGCTCTAGAAAGTTCATGCACGAGTTTAAAGAATTGAAGTTGGTTTTGATTTTTGAGTACATACATTTGACTCTAAATAGAACCCTAGTAATAAAGCATATGGGAGACAAGACCAACGTGCGCTTGCTTGAGCTGTTTTTGACATTTGGAAATTGTGGATAAGCTTAATTTCTTGGTTCAATTGGAAAGAGGAAGAATGATTTAAGAGATAAGATAAGGTTGAAATTTCTTTAAGGACACTGTTCAATTTGGGAGTAGTGTGGGTTTTCACTTTAGCTATTCTTTTTACGGCTGTGAAAGTAAACTTTTCTCTCTTCATCATGATTCATAAAAAGATCAGGGGCTACTAGCTTTCTTTTTGCTAGTGCATGAAAAACGACTTTTACCAACCTCTTTTGTTTGAAAAAGAGGAAAACTATCTTTTCCTGGGATCATATATTGATTCTACCTGGTAGGTACCTTTATAATGCATGCAGACGCTTTAGTATCTTCATAATTTCTATTGATTTTGATCAAAAACTAATTTGGTAATTTGGTAGGCACCTTTGCTGAACTTAATTTGCGTATACTTTCTGGCGACACCGGAAGGTGTTTGTTGACTTTAATCCTGTATTCACTAGTACGCCATCAGAAAATTATCCCGGTCCGAGTTAATTTTTCTTGATTGTACCAAAACCAAAGTTGGTGATAGCCAATTCCAACGGCCATTGAGTCTAGAAGGAGTTTACGTGCTGACGATAGGAAAGGAGCCTGGTTAGTGAAGCCACATCTAGGTTAATTAAGTAGGAGTTTATGTGTGTATGGTAATGCATGTTGAAAAATCAGCAATCTTTTGTTTAACTTTCTCACTTAATATTCCAATTGCATAAACAATCTATCACGAGAATCAAACTATAGTGAAAACCATCCATTGGGTAATATTGAACAAGCCAATAAAAAGATCTATGATTTAATTAGTATTTTGTGAAAATATCTCCAAAAATGAAATAGTTCGTATCTCAATACTTCGCTTTGAGATGAGAAGAATAATTGGAAAAAGTTGAAAATGATAATGTTCAAAGAAAGTTGCATGCATGAATTGGTAAAGTTTATGTTAGAATCTTACTCTACATTGAAAATGATGTGTACGTAGATTTTAACATGCGGACTAATATGTTTTTTGACTTTCATGTTTCGGTCGTAGATGCTCGTTTTTGACCATCTAGTGTAATATAATTGATATTCCTATAATTGATTTCAAATGTAATTTCACAAAAGAGACGGACCGAAAATTAAGATGGGGTTTGAACAAGAATTGCTGACACTATTTTGAAAACAAAACTGATGTTTGCAGTTACTGTTTTGAAAATGAAAGACACTGTTTGTTTTTTAGACAAGAATTGCCAACACTAGTTTGGGTTCTTCTATTTTCACCCACTTATGCAACTCTGAATTCTTATTGGCACTTTGCCCTCTTCCCTTCACCAAAATGTATTTTAGAACTACCCAATGAGGTTGGTATAGTAAAAGCATGCTAGGCTGTAAGTGGGGCAAGCGTTGCATGGCTTTTCCCGGTAATAGGAGGTCTTTGGTTTGAACCTCAACTTGTGAAAAACATCACTTGGGGAGGGGCCATACTCAAGTTGCTCCCAGCCCTAGAATCGTAGCTTACCTGGTCACCATTTTTGTAACAAAAAAATGTATTTCAGAACCTGGGCCCAATAGTGCAACAAAACTAATACGCCATCAGAAAATTATCCCGGCCCAAGTTAAGTTTTCTTGTTTGTACAAAAACTAAAGTTGGTGGTACCGTGATAGTCAATTCCAACGGCCATTGAGTGCAGAAGGAGCCTGCGTACTGAAGATAGGAAAAGGAACCTGGTCAGTGAAGCCACATCTAGGTTGATTAATTAAGTAGGACTTTATCTGTATATGGTAATGCATGTTGAAGTAATAGCAACCTTTTGTTTTAAGTTTCTCACTTAAAGGCTTGTTAGTTGTTCTTCTAATTACACTGTGTAACATTAGGATTAGAACCGCTCTTTTCTAAGATCTTTTTGAGAGACTACTTATGCAAAATATTGATCAAATTGGAGATTCTTAATATTCCAATAGTGTGAACAATCTATCACGAGAATCAAACTGTAATGAAAATATGTATGATTTGATGTTGATTTGATTAAAGAAATAAAAAGAGGTGTGATTTGATAAGTATTTTGTGAAAATTTCTCTAAAAAATAAATAGTTCGGATCATAATACTTCATTTTAAGATCAGAAGAATAATTAAAGACGTTGAAAATGATCGCTAATATTTGGAGAAAGTTGCATGCGTGCTTTTGTAATGTTTATGTTGGAATCTTACTCTGAAAACGATGTGTAGATTTTAACGTGCGGACTAACATGTTTCTTGACTTTTATGTTTGGATTGTAGATACTCATTTTTAACTATATAGTGTACTATGGTTGGATTTCAAAGGTAATTTCACAAAAGAGACGGACCAGAAATTAAGATGGGCTTTCGCAAGAACTAAAACAAAACTGATGTCAAATTTACGCCGATACTATCGTTTTTTGGACAAGAATTGCCAACACTAGTTTGGGTTCTTCTATTTGCACCCACTTATGCGATTCTCAATTCTTCTTGGCACTTGCCCTCAAAATGCATCTCAGAACCTGGGCCCAATACTGCAACAAGAACTAAAGCCCTAGTTTGCCAACAAAACCAGTGTCTCTCTGTGGCCTGGTTTTGATTTGTTTTGTTGTCTGGGGGGCCTGTTTTGATTGCCCAAGCAAAAGCTTAGCCACCTCTTTCTAGAAACTACAAGGTGAAGCAAGCAACGGCTCAGTCTTCAGAAACCTCCTGAAGAATAAAACCAGTGTATAAATGCAAATGCCACTTACACAGAGTACCAGAATCCTCGCATCTTGGAACAAATGGACCCAAATCAACAATGCTGCTAGTTCTCCTCTTAGATTCATCGCCCATCTCACTTATCCTCACCACCATCATCTTCATCTTTCTCTTTCGTTTCGCACTCTTCTTCTTATACCTCGCCCTTCTCTTTCTCCTATGCTCAGACCTCGTTTACCTCACTTTCCACCTTCTCGGATTCTCATGACTACCACACAGGCCGCCTCCGAATCCCCCCAATCCTCCACCAAAACGGTGAGTTTTCGTTTCTTTGATCAGTTTAGAGTAATGGGTTTCTGTTAATTTGCGGCTAGGTTTTAACTTTCTTCGAAACAATTTGACCTTACTTGAGCAATATTCGAAATTAGCTATATGTATCAATATTCATCCATATTTATCGAAATTTTAATTGATGTTCGAAATTTTCATGAAGAGAGCTTGATTTGTGGTTTGCAATGTGAAAGTTGGGATATTGGGTGATGGGCTTTGGATGTGCAGGTGAGGCTTGTGATAAAAGGGAGGGTTCAGGGTGTGTTTTACAGGAACTGGACTATAGAGAATGCAACCCAATTGGGGTTGAAGGGTTGGGTGAGGAACAGGAGAGATGGGTCTGTGGAGACTCTGCTATCTGGGAATTCCGATGCGGTCCAGGAAATGGAGCAGAGGTGTCGACGAGGTCCTCCATCTGCAATGGTCACTGGGCTTGAGGTTTATCCCAGCACTGATGACCCTGGTTCTGGATTTGAGCGCAAGCAAACGGTTTGATCCATCTTTTCAGATGCATCCATTTCTTATGTATAGACTTATTCGGTATATAGATTGTGCTTCTAAGGTTCTGAACCTTTCATAAGAATTGAAATCAATCACGAATTATGTGGTGTTGTTGTTCAAATAATACACCACTGGACGACTTCGTATCATTGCGTATATATAGACTTAATGAGTATATAGATTGTGCTGCTAAGGTTTTGAACCTTTAATAAGAATTGAGATCAATCACGAATTATGTAGTTTTGTTGTTCAAATAATACACCACCGGACGACTTATAATCTTTGTGTTTCAAATTTCTAGTTGGGTGTTGTTGTATTGATGAGTATTTTGCTTATGAAGCTTTATAAGAACAATGATGGAATAGAACAAAAATATCCCAACAAGGAATTACTGACATCATGTGAGATTTACAGAACAGTGTGTCACTTGATAAGTTAGCTTGGCATAATGTAGAAGTTGATTGCTAGAAGTATCTGATGAGTTTACTAGCCTCTTTGCTTTTCTATTTACCCTATAAGTATGAGTGTGATTCTTTCCTCTTCTACTTTCTTTCCAAAATGAATTTCTTGTTCAAATGCATTCTGCATGATAAAAAGTAGCTAAATTTTGGATGGCAAATAAGTCGCAGAAGAAAATGAATGAAATTCTCCTCATTTTACGTCTCTCTCCCACAAGTGAACATTTAGAAATTGTTACTAAGGTGAATAGGATATTTACCAAGGTTGAGTAGACTCAGGTAAGTTTCTTCTTGAATGATTTGAACTTCCTGGTTTGCTAGGTTGACATCCCACTGCTTATGTCCTTGGTCTGGAGAAACTTAGGCATTGAGGGGGCTGTTTAGTTCTATAACGTCCTTGATTAAGGAAGTTATGGATTTTGCTGGTATAACGGTCGGCAAAGTGCTTAGGCATGTAATTCTCAATTATGAAATAGATTTTTTATCCGGTTGGTGGCCAATCACCATAGGCATTGTAAAGAGCTGAAAGTTGCTACTGAGAAGATTAAAAGGTGACACATTCTAGTCTAGGAATCAGGTGTAGCTATGTAAGCAGCTCATTTTTGGTTTTGCAGGGGTTGCTTAACCTGAGGATGTTTGTAGTCCAATAAATCAAAAGATTATAGGTATGGAGACAACTTGAAATCTCATTTTGCTTTCTAATGGAAAGAAATGCTGTATGAATGTTATGGCAAGCACGCTATTGGCTTTTGTACGAAGGTGATGAACAGTGACCCTGCAGAAGATTTGAGTTAGACTCTTGCAGTCTGAATGCCAACCGTAGCATGCTCAAGAAAATGAAAGTTAAGCCCTTTCTGATATGCTTTCCCTGGTGGATTGTGGACCGTCGTATGAAAGACACAGCTTTCTGGTATGCTGTGGTAATTGGGAACTTGTTTTCTCACCACCTCTTAAACAGGGATAATGTTGATGCCAAAGGAGCTTACAATACACGCATATGTTCGACTCCATTTTGATATTTTTTCCATTCATTTTGTCCTACCATCTGTGTGCGTGTCTCATCACTTATTGTGATGCAACCTGGAAGGATTCACTGAGCGTATTTTAAGTTTTGCTGGATAAGCCTAGAATGAGAGGGGGCTTTTGTAATACCTAAGGACTTTAGGACCTATGATGTTGCTCCTCAGATTCAAAGGAAACCAAGGTTCATTCTTATAGTAACCACATCTGCTGCTGACGTTTGTGTGATTTGAGTCCACTGCCTGAGGAGCTGCCGGAGAGGCATGGTGGAGGAGCAGTTGTGGTTCACACCACTGATGGTGTACAGATCATGGAAATGGATTGTTTAAGGTCCAACTAGATAATTGATGCATACCAAAGATGTAAATAAGGTCCTTTTCTCATACTGGGTCACATAATCACCACCTGGGAGGTGAATGTGAGAGGCATAACAGTAATCGTTGCAGGTTCTGATAATTGAATATTTGAGACTGAAAGTTTATGATATGACCTCGACACCATCCACCTCATCACCCCTTTTTATAGGAGGGGCGGAGTACGAAGGTACAATTACTTTACAACCAAGCTGATTTTGTTGTCTACTTAATTCTGAGGGACTCAAGATTATCTGATATACGGAAAGAGTGAAAGCTTGATCCTCTCATCGGACAAAAAAAAAAAAAAAAAAAAACAATATCCACATGCGTGTGTTATTTCCACAGGTGTATAATTGATTCTTGGAGCAGATTAGATATGCAGTGGCTGGAGGAGGAAGCAGTAGGCCTTTATGAGGGACTTCTTATCCTGTCATCTGTATAAAGTGCTTGTCGACCCCATTTTAACAGGCCACGAAATGGCACATCAAGGAGCCAACTTGGATCCAAAGGCCACATAAAACTGATCAATATGCATGTCTCCGCTTCCCTTTCAGAATTTGGGTGGAGTGTTATTAAATGATATGTAATGATAACTGATAAGTAAGTTGATGAGATTTAATCTGGTAATGTTTTCTTGCCAGATTCTTATCTCAATATGTTTAGTGTATGAGATGAGAAAGGTCCATTACATTAACTGTGAGTAGGCTATCTATTCATGAATTTACTTAGTCTTTGGAGGATGGGAAGATATATTAAGGGGAAGGAAAGTCATAGATCTAGGTGACCATGGTCAGTTGAGAGTTGAGACTTAAATTTAATAGGTTGGAGAGAGTTAGTTGCTAATTTGTGCTGAAACTTTTTATACCAAGGAAAATTCTCTCAGAAACTGCATTCTCACAAGAAGACTACTTCTAAGATTTGGATGACCTATGGAGACAAAAAGGAATAGGTGATTCTATTTACATGCATCTTTCTCCGAAATAAACATTTGGGCATCAAATGGGTGAATAAAAAAATAGGATTTTCTTTGAGTTGAGTAGATAATGTAAATTTATTCCTGAAGAGTTGTACTCATTTGCTAGGCTCACTGCTTTAAGCTACTTGCTGAGGTAATTATGGTTTTCTGTTGGTAAATCCCTCTGCAAAGTTTTCGACTATTTAGTTCTCTTTACGTGGTGTGATAACATTGATAAGGATTGGTGCCAGTATATATCTCAATACTGGTTAATCACCATAGACATTGTATAAGAACGACATGAACACAAGCACTATGGACATATTCCAGGTGAAAAAAATCAGTACCGTAGGAATTAGATGTCGCTCAGTGACTGCTACATTGCTTCTGTTGTTCTTCTGAAAGATAGTTCCTTAAACCTGTGGGTGATTATGCAACATCGCTAACCCGGAATGTTTTTGGCTGATGCCTTTTATTGGTATTTTGTTTGTTGCATTTTTGGTATTCTGCTGTACTGTAAATTTTATTAGTCAATTCCATTAGCACAATTTGGAGGGATGACTTGCATGATTTGAGACTAAAAGTCTACGATACGACCTTGGACATCTAAACATCCCAGGGGTGGACATCTAAACATCCCAGGACCCCTTGGCAATTTCCAGTTATGGAAGCTTCACTACGTTTGGTACTTTACTACATCCGAGCTGGTTCTGTTTGCCAAGTTGATTAGTCCTGTATATGTCATGGACTCGAGAATATGATTTATCAACAAGAGTGACGCTTGATCAATAATCTCTCGCTGACCCATATATATATGCACATGGCTGTGTAGCTTCATTGCCATGGCATATAGGCCTTCTTTCTCAGGTACTTTTTGTCCCTAATTCGTATAAAGTGCATCTCCGACCCCATTTCAACAAGCGCAGAAAAGATCCAACCAAATTGGACCCAGAAAAGTGTTGCAATGAAAGTGATGAGTCGATCACACTTCACGTGCTTTTGCTCCATCTCTAACTTTCGTTGTAGGATTTGGAAACAATGTTGATAATGAATGAGAGATGATAGGTAGATTGATGATAATTATAATCCGGCGGCCATGTTCGTGTCGTCCTACCGATGCGATAAACAAGCACGTGCCAATGATAAAATGATCTCATATCAGTATTTCCTATCGGAGAAGTGACGATCTTCCCTACCCATTAGGCATTACCCACAATTATCCCCTGCAATTCGTGCTATTATGGTTTTTCAGCACAGCCAATTGAAAATTGCAAATCATGCAACGCTAAGTTCTGCAGATAGGTAAATAGATACCGAATTTAAAAGGATAAGATCGTGTCCTCCAGAAGTGGAGGCCAGATTTTGATTCGGATAATCATCGAATGACTCGGTTTACTAATTTGACTCCCAAGCTTCTTGACTCGATATATTTAGAATTAACTTCGGCATTCCTATGCACACGACGATTGATTATTCTTTTAATAAAAATGAAATTTACAAGGTTTTTTTTTTTTTTAATCAAGAAAAACTTCATTAATAATGAACTGCTTACAACGAGTTTTAGACAACATCTCTTATACAGAAATGACCACTAGACTTCACACTGAAACTTTAAAAAGACTGACTCAAGAAGCCAAAAGGCCCCAACTACAAACATGCACTACAACTATATGACAAAGACAACAAACACAGGAGCAACTCACTTGTGTCAACACTAACTCGCCACACAGAGTCCACTTGACTAGATTTTGATCGACCAAGCCAACACTTGTTGTGACCTAAACCCGACCAAAATAATTACAGAACATGTAGACCTGGGACTAAAATAAACTGAACACCGTCACCACCATATTGTCAACACCATCAACCCACAACTGCTCCAAATCGCCATCACCTCTGACCCAAACCCAGATAGGCACAACTCACTAGAAGGTCAATAATGCTCGTCTATGGCACAGCCAGACTTTTTCGCTGACCCAAAACCAGATAGGAACCCCCCATCGGAAGGCCGAAGTGAAGATTATCTCTGCCACTTCCTGTAGTACACACGACCGAACAACTAATACCTAACACAACTGGAACGACAACTAATACCACAAAGCAAACCTTGGTCGTAGCTTAATACCAAAAAAAAAAAAAAAACCAAACCCTAAAATAAAATTGAAACAAAAGTAACTAGATAGCCCAGTCCTAGCCCAACAAGAGGGACCAAACCCGAGCTTTGACCCAGGAGAGAGGACGACCACAAGAAGCCTGCCAAGCCTCGCAACCCTGCCATAGCCTCCATCGCCAGACGACTCCCTATGCCACCGCACCGCATTCGTCGGACCGCAGACTTAAACCCATTGCCATTCCCGGCGAGCCATGAATAAGCATCGCCCCAAGCAAACAAACCCAATCCCAGGCCGGATCCATGAGTTCCAACCCATAACGGATTGATCTGATTGGCATAACGCTGTGCCTCCAAGACCTCGCCACCACCGGCCAACCTCCGATCGGTACGACAACACGCCACCACGAGCATGTCACCGTCAGACCTCTGATCCCGCAACACCGAACTAGTCCGCCGCTGAAGCCATCAAATGGTGAAACCGAGCCTGAGAACTGCTGTGATCTCCTCCTTCCCCATTGCAGCAACTACTACCGCAACCCACACATAGTCAATTAAAGCCCGTCCGAGGACGGCGCAAGGGCTCGCCGCCAGACAGGGATGGAACGCGAGAGAGAGAGAGAGAGAGAGAGAGAGAGAGTTTTTAGGGTTAGGTTGATGTTTTTTCCACCCGAGTCGAAGGTTGAAAGTTGGTTTAGAGAAAATAGATTTATGAAATTTACAAGTTAGTCTATTTTGATAATGTATAGAAATTTGTACCCCTTATTTTTCAATCCACACTTCATGTTTCTTTTTTTGGTAACTTCAATTTTTTTTTAGTAACTTAATTTTTGTATCTTTATAAGAATTACCGGTGTAGATTGTAAAATAGAGTGTGAATTTCACCCTCTTGATCTTTTAATCATTTTGGATATTCCTCATTTCTTTAGAATATTTATCTTACTTTTAAGTCATAAATAGTGTTGACGTTTGATTAAATGACATAAATAAAAAATAGGGAAAATATCACCAATGGTCACTGAGTTATGACTTATTCGACACTTAACTCACTGTATTTTCAACAATATCACTTAACTCACTCAGTTTTACATCCGTCTTTCACTTAACTCACTGTCGTTAATTATGCCGTTAAAAGCTATTAAAATTGAGGGTATATTTGTCCAAACACTAAAAAAATATATTTCTAACTTTTTTTTTAAAAAAGACAAATTTTTTTGCAAATTATATTTAAGTTAATAAAATCATTTTTTAATAGAAATCTCAGAAATTTAAAAAATTTTAAAAAGTCTAATGAATGTAAATTGAGGGTATATTTGTCTAAAAACTAAAAAAAATGCATTTCTAACTTTTTTTTTCAAATTATATTTAAGTTAAAAAAATCATTTTTTATTAGAAATTTCAGAAATTTAAAAAAATTGAAAAAAAAAGTCTAATAAATGTAGTTTTTTAAAGTTAAAAATGATTTTTAAGTGTTTTGACAAATATACCCTCAATTTTAACGGCTTCTAACGGTAGAATTAATGGTAGTGAATTAAGTGAAAGACGGATGTAAAACTGAGTGAGTTAAGTGATATTATTGAAAATACAGTGAGTTAAGTGTCGAATAAATCATAACTTGATGATGAAATTACAATAAAATTATAATTTCTATATGAGAAACTCGTTGACAATAGGCTGAGGCGCGGGTATCTCGCTCTCTTTAAGGAGATTCAAGCCCTCTGCGGAACAATACCGGTGCACCAGAAATCTCTTGACTTGTTCCCTCCAGGATACAACAGCCCAACAATAAATTGTATGACTCACACCAATCTGCACAAATTGGAGGAACCCAAAGCTCCACCAAAAGAACACATTTCTTTGGCCAAAAAACACACAAGACACTTTTGGGGGATTTTGGAAAGAAAGTTGATGGGTGAATAGTAGTGTTTCGTAATAGCATTAGCAAGGATATATTTTAGCATGCAACAAATCGTGCTATTTATAGGCTCTTAGGACACTCTCTACAATTAATAGGATAGTAACCAATAGCTATAGGTTACAAGAATTAAAACCCAAAATAAATCAAAATAAACACCATGAGTTACAAATAAAACTCAAAATAAATTCTGAATTTAAACACACAAATAAATTCAGATTTTAAACACAAAATAAATCCAACCAAATTTAATTTCAATAATAAATAAAATATTAAAATGTTCCAACATTCCCCCACTCATTTTAATATTTTAAAAACAAATATAAACAAAAGATACCGGCCAAAGATGAACCATTATGCATCATGAAGGTGTGCTCTGCATTGAACCTTCACTTAGTGAAACAGCAATCACTACTCCAGAGTTGATAGTGGTCTCAGACTTGAACTACAATTGCTTAAGGGAAAATAAGAACTACTGCTCACACATAATAATTAATGTGTTAATATGAGCTTTATTAGCCAGCACGTTACGGCCTTGTGCTTATCCCGGTTTTCATGAGTGTATTTCAAGAATAAGCCAAATTCTCATAGAGAGCGGCCCCACTTTCACACTCATATAGGTAAAATCCGTCAAGGATGCTCTTGTAACTATGACATCCCATTCATATGAGCTACAGATTTTATTAAGAGCTTTAATGAACTCAACCTACATATACGTTACAAGATTAATGCACTTACATCATAGGGATGAGTAAGAAACTATAGTGCATTTTTTCTTACGGCCACCTTATGATTCGTTTTTCCCATTGAACCCAGTTTTTAGGATCTCTAATCACCGGGTTGGGTGTCCTCATATATGGCTCATGACGATATGGGTTTCAATTTCATCCCCCTCGATGTACTCCAGATCTTTTCTCTTGCCAAGCCTTTAGTTAAAGGATCTGCAAGATTATCACATGATTTAATATAATTCACATTAATAATTCCATGATCTCACAGTACTGTGCTTTCTTCTTATAGGTCTGGATTTACCGTTATAATAACGGTTATTAACTCTACCAATAGCTGCAGTGCTATCACAATGGATCAATATAGGTGGTATAGGTTTTTCCCACAAGAGAATTTCATGCAATAAATCTCTCAACCAATTTGCTTCTTCACTTGCTGAAGCTAGAGCAATTAGTTCAGCTTCTATGGTTGAATTAGAGATTATTGTTTGCTTCTTTGATTTCCAACAAATAGCACATCCATCTAATGTAAAAATATAACCAGTAGTAGAGAGAGAATCACCTGACAGAATATTCCAATCGGCATCACAAAAGCCTTCAAGTACAGCAGGATATTTTTTATAAAATAATCCATAATTTTTAGTACCAAGCAAATATTTCATAACACGCTCAATAGCATGCCAATGTTCTTTACCTGGTTTACTTGTGAACCTGTTAAGCACTCCAACTGCATATGCAATGTCAGGTCTAGTGCAGTCAGTTGCATAACGCAAACTGTCTATTATGCTAGCATATTTCTTTTGATTAATCACATCATTTTCACTTTCAACAGGAAATAAATGAACACTAGAATCAAAAGGAGTCGACACATGTTTGTGGCCAACATAATCATATTTCTTCAAAATTTTCTCAATATAATGTGACTGATCAAGAAAAATACAATCACATGTTTTTGTTATTTTCATGCCCAAAATAACATTAGCCTCACCAAGATCTTTCATATCAAAATTGCTCTTAAGCATAGTTTTTGTCTCATCAATTACATGCAAATTTGAGCCAAAAATTAACAGTCATCCACATAGAGGCTAATAATAACATGTGAATTTTTCCAAGATTTATAATATATGCACCTGTCACATTCATTTGATTTATAACAATTTTCAATCATGCAGGAATCAAATTTTTCATGCCATTGTTTGGGAGCCTGCTTTAAACCATAAAGGGATTTAGATAACTTACATACCTTGTGCTCTTGACCAGGTTCTATAAAACCTTCTGGTTGGTCCATATAGATCTCTTCATCTAAATCACCATTTAGAGAAGCTGTTTTCACATCCATTTGATGAATAATTAAATCATGAATTGCAGCAATAGCAATCAATAATCTAATGGATGTAACCCTTGTAACCGGAGAAAAAGTATCAAAAAAGTCTAGATCAGCTTTTTGCTTAAAGCCTTTAGCAACAAGTCTAGCTTTATATTTGTCTATACTTCCATCCGGTTTGAGCTTTTTTCTAAGGACCCATTTACACCCAATGGTTTTAAAATCTGTTGGCAAATCTACTAATTTCCAAGTATTATTAGAAATCAGAGACTCCATTTCATCATTCACATCCTCTTTCCAGAAAATTGCATCTGGTGATGATAAAGCTTCATGTAAAGAAAAAAGATTTTCCTCAACATTATAAACATAATAGTCAGGGCCAAAATCTTTTTCAACTCTACCTCTCTTACTTCTCCTAGGTTCAGCTTCATAAGTTTCTTGTATATGTAAATCAGAAGAAGAAGAACTAGGTTGGGTAAGAACATTTTCTCTAGATTCTTGACCCCCACTATTTTTTGATTTAACAGGAAATTTTTCTTTATGAAAAATTGCATCACCAGATTCAATCACAACATGATTTTCAACATCAAGAAATCTATAGGCTGTACTATTTAAAGCATATCCAACGAAAACACAAGTAGTAGCTCTAGCACCCAATTTAAGTCTTTTAGGGTCAGTTAATCTCACAAAGGCTAGACAACCTCAAACTCTAAGATAACCCAAATTTGGTTTATGCCCCTTCCACACCTCAAAAAGTGTAATTTTTGTATTTTTATGTGGCACTCTATTTAACACATAACAAGCAGTTAAAACTGCTTCACCCCAAAGATTAGAGGGAGCACCTGAATCAATCAACATGGCATTTGTTAACTCAATCAAAGTTCTATTTTTTCTTTCTGCCATACCATTAGATGCAGGTGAATAAGGTGGAGTAACTTCATGAATCACTCCTAAAGATTGAACAAAAAAATTGAATTCAGAAGAATCATATTCTCTCCCTCTATCACTTTGGAGCCTTTTAATTTTTCTACCAAATTGATTTTCAACCTCAAGGAGGAACTCTTTAAATTTGCCAAAAGCATCACTTTTATTTTTCAACAAATAGACATAAGCATATTTGGAACAATCATCAATAAAAGTGATAAAATACCTGTTACCTCCACGAGTTAAAACTCCCTCAAATTCATACAAGTTTGTATGAATTAATTCCAATAGCTCGGTATGCCTTTCAACATTTTTGTGAGGCCTTTTAGTAATTTTTGCTTTACTGCAAGTCTCACATTTTTCAAAATCTTTTTACACTAAAGGAATTAAACCCAAGCTACTCATGATTCCCACATATCTACTATTTATATGACATAAACGTGCATGCCAAAAATTCAAAGAAGAGAGCATATAAACTGAAGTTGTTGCTTTATTATTATTCTCAACATTCAATTTGAACATGCCATCACAAGCATAACCTTTGCCCACAAATACACCTTTTTTGATGATCACATATTGGTCAGATTCCATAATTTGTTTAAAACCAGCCTTATTAAGAAGATAACTAGACATCAAATTTTTCCTCATGGAGGGTGTATGCAACACATCTTTCAAAGTTAACACCCTACCAGAAGTAAATTTGAGTTCCTCCTCACCAATTCCAAGCACATGAGTAGTATGTGAATCTCCAAGCATAACTGTTTTGGGCTCCTTAAAAAGAGTGTATTTCTTGTACCAATCTTTATCATAGCAGATGTGCCTATTAGCACCACAATCTGCCCACCATCCTTCAACACTTTGAACCATATTTACATCAGTTATCATTGCCACATATGATTCTTCAGTGACGTAAGCTTGAGGAACAGCGTCACGTTTTCGATAATTGTAATTTCGAGCAATATGCCCACTTTTGCCACAAACATAACAACAAGTATATTGTTGCTTATTTTTTGAAGGAGGATATTGGTTCTTATTCACATAGCTTGGTTTGCCTTTATTCTGTTGGTGAGGTTTACCAACTTTTTTCATATTTTTCTTCTTTGGCTGCATAAGAGAATTTTTATGAAAATGACCATTGGGCATATTATTATTGGAAGATACTAAATTTACCTTGGAGTTGTCATTGTTTGTATCTTGCATAAGAACATCTTGACCTCTTGCTTCCTCCTCAACGCGGATACGAATCGTCAAGATCTCCAAGGAAATCTCCTTTTGTTTATGACGCATGGATTTTTGAAACTCTTTCCATGTTAATCTACAAAACTTTTCAACATTTCTTTGAATAACAATGAGTAGTTCATTATAATCATAAACATTACATGAGAAATAAGTCAAGAGATATAAAAGAATAGTTATACTCATCTTTCTCAAGTTGAGATTTCTCATATTGTCGAACGGTTTCTCTTGTGTATGCTTCATGTTCGTTGAATTCTCCTTAAAATTGATGATGAAATTACAATAAAATTATAATTTCTATATGAGAAACTCGTTGACAATAGGCTGAGGCGCGGGTATCTCGCTCTCTTTAAGGAGATTCAAGCCCTCTGCGGAACAATGCCGGTGCACCAGAAATCTCTTGACTTGTTCCCTCCAGGATACAACAGCCCAACAATAAATTGTATGACTCACACCAATCTGCACAAATTGGAGGAACCCAAAGCTCCACCAAAAGAACACCTCTCTTTGGCCAAAAAACACACAAGATACTTTTGGGGGATTTTGGAAAGAAAGTTGATGGGTGAATAGTAGTGTTTCGTAATAGCATTAGCAAGGATATATTTTAGCATGCAACAAATCGTGCTATTTATAGGCTCTTAGGACACTCCCTACAATTAATAGGGTAGTAACCAATAGCCATAGGTTACAAGAATTAAAACCCAAAATAAATCAAAATAAACACCATGAGTTACAAATAAAACTCAAAATAAATTCTGAATTTAAACACACAAATAAATTCAGATTTTAAACACAAAATAAATTCATCCAAATTTAATTTCAATAAGAAATAAAATATTAAAATGTTCCAACATAACTTAGTGACCATCGGTGATATTTCTCCTAAAAAATATTGTTCAAGCCAAAGTCCCGAACCGCTGATGGACCAAAGACTTCATCCTGCCCTTTCTACAATTATCACTGTGCACAAATATCTTAACGTGAACGTCAGACAAAACACTTCCAGATCACAGTTCCCAGTTGACAGTTCAGAATTAGGTTAAACAAATTCATCACCAATGACATCAACATTTGGAATTGACTGCTCGACACTGCATTAATTGAAAAGCGTCGACCATAACTATATGTAATGGCTCCACTCTGATGACTGATCCCAACAGACTTAATTCCTTCTCTCCAGGTCCATGCTTACTTTCCTTCACAACCGCACTATAAATATCCAAGCTCTCCACAGAGCTCGACATCAAAACTCAAACAAGCTCATAGAGTTCAGCACTGTCTACCCAGAAGCACATAAAAAAAGCACAAGACCAGGCTCCATGAAGCTCAGGCTCATAATCGAGAAGCTACAAAAGGGCCTCTCGCTCTTAGCAACCAAAGGCCCTCACGATGATCAGCACGATGAATTCGATGAAGAGTTGGACGTAGCGAAGATGGTACCCGAGGATGTAAAGGAAGGACATTTTGCAGTGTTTGCAGTGAAGGGTAAGGAGCCAAAGAGGTTTGTAATTAAGCTAGAGTCCTTGAATAACCCTGCATTTTTGAAATTACTAGAGCAGGCCAAGGAAGAATATGGTTTTCAACAGAAAGGTGCTCTTGAAGTTCCATGCAGACCTGAGGATTTGCATAAGATTCTGGAGAACAGGAGGGAGAAGAGTAGGACTACTACTACATGTAATAATACTAATAGTAATATCCTTGCCCTTATAGAAGGATACTAGCTAGCAAGCTAGCCAGTCAAATTAATGTATCAAATTTCATGTACGATTTAGTTTTCTCCCAGTTTACAAATTATTATGCTTCCTTAGCTAGTTTGCAGTAAAGATTTTTAAGAATTTATCTAATTGCCATTTTATCTACTTGCCAAAAAACGAGACGAGTCAAAGTGACATATCACAGGCTTTTATTGTACATCTATGGGGCTGCGCGCCGTTAGACAAAATGCCTTGCTGAATGGTGTTGTTAGTAGGCTGGAAATGGACTTGGAATTCGCCTTCACCTTGGCTCATGCCTCGGCTTCGCGGCTGTTTTTGTGGTGGTTGCGACGGTGCTTGATGGGCCGGTTTGCCATATCTTATTTGGAAGGCTCGAGACTATAATGTCGTGCTAATTTTTAGATTTTTATGACATTAAATGGTTGTGTTCCACAAAAGCAATTTCTCTAATAAAGGGGGTTAAGGTGTATTAGTGATTTGTAAAGAGGCACTTATTCACTTTGTATTGAGAAAGTGAAGATGCATATGACCGTCGAGAAATTTATAAAATAGAGATACTCAAAGATTATATATAGTAAATCTGAACTCATTGTCCCGGACCCTTGCTAGGAGGAAGACCAAATGTATGAAAGTACTTCAAGTGCATATATCGAAGAGATATGCAAAATACATAAAATGAGAAGGGTGAGAGATAAAAATGTGCATACAACTATAAATAGTTTTAGAGACATGTATAAATTAAAGAGTTCAAAGACTTGAGAAATTAAAGTAACAGAATTCATGGAAGAATTAATTTGGATATAAGTTCTACCCAACGTTGTATATTTCTCTTGATTTTTTTTTTTGTAATTCACGTTATCAATATTAGACAGATATTCAAAATATCTTCAAAAACTAACTTATAAGGATTGATTTATGTATAAGATAATACTGTTATCAACTAGCACTCTAGCAGTGGCTTACAATTTTCAAAAATGAATTGAATGAGCTTGGCACCAATCAACATCATGTCCTTTACAAGTTCTAATGATGGTGCTTCTCTCAAGTACTGATCTACTATTAGTATTGCACCTAACCTGGTTATGTTAGATGCAATGTAAAGCTGGTTCTGCTATCCAACTTTATTAGCTATGTAACCTAAAAACTAAATTGGGTAAGTCGTACTCATTCTTATGATATGTGGTTTGACATAGTAGAAGGGCTCCGATTTCATTAACAACTAGCAAATCGGTTACAATTTTAAGAAATCACTTGAATGGCACCATCAACGTCGTCTCTATTACAAGTTATAATGATCGATGCACTTCACTAGGAATGTACTATTAATTAGTATTGCCTCTAATCTGGTTCTGTTAGTTTTTTTTTAAGTGGTTTGGAACCCAGTCGAGTTGGGAGGCTCATCCTTACGTTTGATTTATTGCATTAGAAGTTAGAGCATATCTCGAGGGGGAGATGATGTAGAGCGAATGACGATAAGAATTGAAGAACAGCTCGATCGTGCAAAAGGAGGAAAACCCAAGTTACTATTGCAATTTGGCATTCGGTGTCCGATTCGTGATTGCTATAACTTTCAGAAATTTTCAGTTTTCTAGTTTGTTTGGGATTTGTTTTGTTTTTACCCGTGGGCTTTAGGGTTTCATTGTTAGTCGCCCTAGGGATTCTTTTTTCATATATAAGCAACCTTAAACGGTTGCAAAACCTATCTTTTATCATATTATCAATCAAATTAAGAATTTTCTCACTTATCTCTGGTGGACTCCAGAATTCTTGTTTTAGGTTTATCGCTTGTAAACCTGGGATTACTTTCCGACTGCATCAGGACATAGAGCCGAGTAAGATTACAATAATCCTCATAGAGAACAACCTGGATAATCACAGGTGCTTCATCTAACCAAACATCATCTAAAAAAGCCGAACTAGCAAGGTGTGTTAATCTATGAACCACACCATTTGTTTCTCTAAAGCCATGAGTAATTATTAGCTATGTTAACCTCAAGAATATAATCTATTAGCTATAGTACTTCGGAATATTAAAATTTCAGAGCTGACGTTAGATTGAAAGTTGTTCTCGGTGTGTGTCACTTAATGAATTAATCTAACAGCTTTTAAATCTGAAATTTCAATATTTTGAATCACTATAGAGAAGCCCAATTCTAGTAGTACAGCTCCCTTCTTTCCTAAGGTACTTTCTTTGTCCTATGATAAGTACTTCTCCGACCCCATTACCGAGCACAAAGGATTGGCATCAAAAGATCCAACTAAATTAATTGGGGCCCGAACAAAAAAAGGGTGGCAATGAAAGTGATAAATCGATCGCACTACACTGCTACACATGCATTTGCCCCATCAAATCCCTTTTCAGAATTTGGTGACAATATATTTTGATTATGAATAAGCAATGATTACTAGCTATAGCTTGATCGATAACAACAAGGTCTGGTAAGCAGGTACGTTTGTCTTGCCGTACTAAACTATCTATATATCTTCATCACACATTCAAATGAAAATGCAAGTATTAATTAGTTTATGATCATAATTCAGATTGATAATTGATAGTCTGGCGATCAATCGAGACAAGACTTAAAACATCTTTGGTTAGGAAAAAGGTTTACATGTATCCGTATAAAGTTCTTTCTAGTTGCTATCAGAACCGAGGTTGAAAATGAAAAATGATCAATGAAGACCAAAATGATGAGCCAACGCGGCAAATGGACTCCAAAGTTTAATAATTTCTTTTGAACCATGGAAATTTCCATAATTTTGACTTGATGATATTTTGCACTTTCTGAAATATTTCAAGTAAACAATTGCTACTTTCTATTTTTTTATGTAACCCAGTGGTAAGATTATTTGACTTACTAGCTTCTTTTCATATATACCTGTGATGAGTCTAATGATTGTATAGAGTTTTAATTGTAGAACATTTTAGGTTTAAAACCTTCAATCTTCATTTCACCGCAGTACAGTAGCTAGCTAGAGTAAAAACGCCACCAGCAAACCTCGCCCAAAGCGGGGCATTCACCAAAACATTCAACTACCCATGCTAGCAAACCCAGCAACCAAAGGAGCTAACCACATGCAACTATGCAAGTGACGAGTTCACCGTATGCCAATCGAGAGAAACCAAAGGAACCACGCAACAAGAGAGGTGTTGGCAACATCCTTCTCGAGCCAATCGCTTAAAACCGGGATGAAATCTGCTGTCTCCAAAAACCATGTGCCAACTGTCCCCATATTCTGATTGGTTCATTAAGATTAAAAAATGAAAGAAAGATTAAGATAAGAATTTTTTAATCATTCTAAGCCAATCAAGACATGGGGATAGTGTAGGGAGAGGGTTTTTGGGACAGGGGATTTCGTCCCCTTAAAACCCAAGAGGATATCCGCCATAAGAAACGAATAGCACGTGCGTGGTTTTCACCAACTTTTTTTTTATTCCACGTGAGATAATAATTAAAAATACATAAAATAAATAACAATTAACTTTTCAAAAAATAAAAAAATAATTAAAGATAAATATGTAATATTTTAAACGAATTCACTCTAAAACGTATTTTCTAACAAAATGAATTTAAAGATAATTTTCTGTGTGTTGTTCAAAGTGTAATTATGATGTATTTTTAATTTTCTTAACTGTGGTCTATGTGTTCTTTGAGTGCACTCTTAAGAGTCTCTTTTAAGATCTATTATTAAAAGTATATTTGTGACTATCCATATTAGCATCTGCTCTAGAGTTGCAACTAGCGGCATAAGTACCCATTACATTTATAAGTTTCTTGAACACCTAGTCCTAAGTACTATGTTTTAGGGTTCTTGTGATGTCTCAAGTTCTCTCCATGCTTAATGATTTCTAGGTGTAAACTTTGAGAAAATACTATGTTAGATTGCATTTTATAAACTAAGTTATGACATTCCTACCAAATGCGTAACATACCAAGTAAGAGAAAATCGAATAATATGACTCGCATCTTCATACCAAAGATTTGTCATGAGCATCTTCATCCACCATTAGAGAAACTCAATTGAACATGATACAACTGCATGATTATTCAGTGGTGGAAAACAATCCCTCTAACTCGTATATTCAATCCATATCAAAATCCCGAACCAAAATAGTCTTTAATTCTACCCAATTTTTAGGTTTATTCGGTATTTGGCTGAGCATATATTGTCATGTGTTATAAAAATCGAAGACCGACTCAACCTAAAAACTAAATTGAATAATCGGTCCTCATTCAAGATAGTTGTGGTTTAACATAGTGGAAAGACTCCAATTTCATTGCGCAACTACAAACAATTGGCTTACAATTTTGATAAATGACTTGAATGTGTTAATTCTCGTGGGGATTGAATGCCCGGATCAATCGTTTGTAGCTTTATTGACAATATATATATATATATATATACACACATATATATGATGAATAAAATAATAGAATTGAAAAAGCAAAATACAACAACGCACAAATTAAATCAATACTAATAAAGAGATTGAATTAAACAAGTATGCAATCACTGACTTGGTTCTTTGAGAGAGGCTTGTGTATGCAGCGCAATGTTCTAAGACAGAAATTTCGTCCCCACACGTGTGCTGTGGTTGATTGTAGATGTCTGCCCTGCAGGATACAACTCTCTTTTCAAGGCGTGACATTGTTGCCTTGAAACCTAGCGAACTTCACTTGTGTTTCTCTCAAGTGTTTGTAGAAGAAGAGATGTCAGAATAAGATATTCTCTTGCAACGAACCCTCACGCCATTTTATAAAGAACGGACAAGACGACATAACTGTCCATTTAGTTTGAATTTGACGTGAACAGTTACAACCGTTTTGGATAAGTTTATCCAATTTTATCTTTATCCGAATTTATAAAAAATAAAATATTTTATTGAAATTTTTAATTTCGGCCCAATGCCCTAATATATATATATATAAGATTTTTCTCAGGTAAGGATGTCCTTAGTTTTTCTTAGATACGGATTTGGTGTTTTCACCCACTTTCCGATCATATTTTCACATCTTAACCGTTTAGTTTTTAGAGCCTAATGTATAGATCCCCCCCTGCAAAATTTCAGCCAATTTGGTGATCGTTAAGACATCCAAAACTGCAATTTACACGAACGGACCGAATCTGTCGAACCGGAACCGTTCGTATTTATAATGGTAAATTGCTGTTTTCGATGCCTTAACGATCACTAAATTGACTGAAAATTTTCAGAGGTGATCTATACATTATGACCTAAAAACTAAACGGTTAAGATGTGAAAATGTGATCGGAAAGTGGGTTAAAACCGGAAATTCGTACCTAAGAAAAACTAAGGACGTCCTTAGTGTAGCCGGACTGTATATATATATATATATATATATATACCAAATTGGCTGAAATTTTGCAGGGGGATCTATACATTAGGCTCTAAAAACTAAACGGTTAAGATGTGAAAATATGATCGGAAAGTGGGTAAAAACCGGAAATTCGTACCTAAGAAAAACTAAGGACGTCCTTAGTGTAGCCGGACTGTATATATATATATATATATATACCAAATTGGCTGAAATTTTGCAGGGGGATCTATACATTAGGCTCTAAAAACTAAACGGTTAAGATGTGAAAATATGATCGGAAAGTGGGTAAAAACCGAAAATTCGTACCTAAGAAAAACTAAGGACGTCCTTAGTGTAGCCGGACTGTATATATATATATATATGTATATAAACAAAAATCATATCTAATGGAATCCATCTTGCTTCTCATCCAATGGGCCTTCCCCTCGAGTTTGTCTACTGAAAGTGTGTTCTGTGTAAACATATATAAAGAGAGCAACCTAGAGCCTTGTCTCTAATGTGGGATCATCTTCTACATCTTCCAATAGGTTCTAACAGAATGACCTTGGCACCATCAACATCATGTTCTTTACAAGTTCTAATTACTGATGCACTTCACTAGGAATGTACTCACTCTGTTGTCCAAGTTTATTAACTATGTTAACCTCAAGAATATGATCTATTAGTTATGTGAAAGCTCAATCTAAACACTCATTGAACTGAATATCCACATGGTGGTGTTACTCTTCTTCGAATGGTACATAATATTATTGATCCCTTGTTTCCTATGGTACTTTTATGTATATGATTCGTATAGATCGGCACATCTAAAGATCCAACCAAATTAATTGGACCCCGAACAAAAAAGGGTGGGCGCACTACACATGCACTTGCCCCATCTCAACTCGATCCCTTCTCAATAGTTGGAGACAATTTTGATTATGAACAAGCCATGCTGACTAGCTTGATAACAACAAGACCTGGTAAGGTACCTTTTTCTTACCGTACTAAACTATCCATCTTCATCACACATTCAAATGAAAATTTATTAGTTAGTTTATGATTCAGATTGATAATTGATATTCTGGCAACCGATCGAGATGAGACTTGACACATCTTTAGCCAGGAATAAGGAATTGCTCTCAGAACAGAGGTTGGAAAGAAAAAATATCAAGGGAAAGACCAAATTGATGAGGCAAAGAAGCTAACGCAGTCTAGAGTTTTAATTGTATTTGAAATTATGGAAGAAAATGTTACATTATTTTGACTTAAATATATATTTTAGAAACTACGAAATATCTTCAAAATCAGCTGGTTAAGAAGCAATTAATAACTTATATAACGTAAATTGTGATGAACTCAGTTTTACTAGCTAGTCAAGTTGTTGCTTTTGGAGAGTTTTTTTTTTTTTTTTTTTATCAGGCTACTACTTGACTGTTCTTTGGTAATATTATCGGTTTATGAATGTAAGTTTATGTAAAAGAAAAAAAAAAGTTAGCTAGTTGATTCATTTGATGCTCATTATCTCACTTTATACTTAGAAATTTTATCATAAATAGACTATTTGAATCATATCGTTAGCTCACACATTATTGGTGGGTTGATGGATACTAGAGGTATCCTTTTAAATTAGGGCTGCCACTTGGTTTGGTAATTACCAAACCGACCGAATACCAACCGTTATTTTAAGTTTGATACACCTATTTTTTGGTAATCGAGATCGATAAAACCAAAATTAAAAATTACTAAAAAAGTTAGTTTGATCTTGGTAAATACCGAATCTACTGATTATCCAAATATTAACTTTATATACTATAGTTTTCAATATACATACATATATATCAATAAATAAACATAAAAATTTTCTTAATCGTATAAACATTACTACATATACTACATTAATAGTATATGTATTTTAAGTAGCCTGGTCAAAGATGGTTAAATAACCTAGTTTTATTGAAAATAGCTAAAACTTGACGGCATGTACAAAAAAAAAACTATAATAAGTAGATGAATACAAAGCTTACGTGTATAAAATTAAAAAAACCTAGTATTGTTCATTCTAAGTTATATTACAAAGAACTAATTGTTCTAAAATTGGTAATACCGAAAACTGAAATACCGAATTTGATAGATATAATTAAAAATTAAAAAATTTTGGTTAGTAATTGGTAACTCAATTTCAAAATCGAAAGCTTTAGTTTTGAAATTGGTAATACCTAAAACTGATTCAAACTGACCGAGTGAGAGCTCTAACTTAAATTAATATGTTTACCCAGTACTCGTTTATGTACTTGGTTACTGTTTCATAGGTCTCGTCCGGTAGCGTCGGTGAGAATTGTCGTTCAACGTGTTCATATTTGTGATATTTTCTTCACACAAAGCAATAGTACTTTGAATCACATCACATCATCAACTACCGGTCGGCTATGCACTTAATTTTCTTATACTGATCTGACTCAGAAAGATCCACTGCATATATACTCTGACTAGGTGAAAAAAATGATCCCTGAAACAAAGCAGGAACTTGCACAAGACGCCCACTGCATGTAAAGATGTAATCTATAATCTATTCCAAATCCAAATAATGATCCAAAACAAATTTTTGGTATTTGAAATATTTGATTTCTTAAGTCTCGAGTTCGCCCCAAAATTTTTAATTATGAAAAGAATTAATAATATATGTCAGGCTAGTTAACTTTACAAGTAGTCTATCTTTCATTATCTGGTAGAAAGAAGTGGGGTTTGTTCCGGTTTGAGCACCTTGTGTGCCTTGTCTGTCCTAGTATGGTGGTAAGTTCCTTACTTTGTCAAATTGTCGCAACCTCTTAGTGACATGATGATGCTAAGTATCACCGGATTTGTTTCTTGGTGGCAACATAGTGAGAAAGTTGGTATTAATTATTGACTTATGGCTTCGCGTGAGCTACTTTTAGTATGTCACCACATTTGTAAAGCAAACAGAGAAGGCAGTAGACAGGGCTGGTCCTAAAATCAGAGCTAAGCACCCATGGGTTTCGAAAATTTCATAGTGAGGTTAGGGTTTAGGGTCACTTTTCGGCTGCACATCCACATCTCGACTGTTCAATTTTTAGGTACTAATGTATAGATCATCTCTGTAAAATTTCAGTCAAATTGATGACCTTTAAGGTATCAAACTCGCTTAAACCAATGGACGAACTAAATCTGTCCAATCTGAACCGTACTAACCATCAATTTGGCTGAAATTTTGCAGAGATGATCTATACATCAGTACTTAAAAATTGAATGGTCGAGATGTAGATGTGCGACCGAAAAGTGACCATAAACCCTAACCTCGTTCTGGAAAGGATATGTGTGTGTGTGTGTGTGTGTGTGTGTGTGTGTGTGTGAATGAAGAATTTATGATTAGACGATATTAGTTTCTCGGAGGCGGACAATATAGGGACCATGTCCCATTCTCAAACCCTAAGGTAAAGGATTGACATTGGTTATCAGTCTCTTCTGCTATTCATAGAATTACTCGCATGCAATTTAAGTTAAATGCTAATTCTAATTTGTTGGTCGGCCCCGTTGATCACCTAGTCAACTACTGACCAGGGTTGATTTGTTCACTTACCGTTGGATTGAAATCGGACGGTTGACAGATCTCATCTCTTAAAATTCAGATACCTGTCAACCTTCCGATTTCAATCAGACGGTAAGTGAGCAAATCATCCCTGATCAATAGCTGACCATGTGAACGGGACTGTTTATTGGCAACTCTGGCATCAGTGCAAGAAGATGATACTCTTCTTCTCTAAAGATGTACTCATTTTTATGTGTAGTTTTGTGAGGATAGTCCTCCGTAACTTAGCGCCTTGGAAACTTTATAGGTTGAGTGGGAAACTTGCATGCACATGATTTCTCGATTAAGTATATAAATACAACAATTACTTGTCCGTGAGGGCGAACTCTAAACCTCTAACTTAAAAAGTAGAGATTCGCCTTTAAACTAAATGGTATTGCGTTATTAATGCTGCATTTTATTTATTTCAATTAAAATTTGGTTATTTTAGGTTTTTTGCTTTTAGTTATGTCCCATAAACAAAAACAAAAACACAATCACCCGTGTTGATCAGTTTCGTGTTATTTAACTCTCATTCTGTACAAATATCTGATATGCATGGGCAGCATGCATGGTGCGCCAAGACTCAAGACCAAACTCTCTTCCGGATCACGAATCCACAATTCGTGAAGCAAACTCAGCACTGACCTGGCCACCTGGGTTCCGCGGTGAGGTCAACATTTCGAATTGACTTATCATGCTCGGCATTTAATGACATGTCGTCGATCACAACTACATGAAATGGCTCCACACTGGTGACTGACCCCTACGAAACTTCCACCATTCCAATTCTTCGTTTTGATTTCCTTCCCCACACCCACTATAAATTTCCATGCTTACCACAAAGCTAGACATCAAAACTCAAACAAGCTGGTAATATGTGTCCACAACTGTTTCCCCAGACCAACCTGAAGAAAGCCGAAGACAGTAGCTTAATGAAGCTCAGGCTCAAAATCGGCAAGCTACAAAAGGGTCTTTCACTGCTAACCGCAAGAGGCCCTCCTGATCATCGTTGCAGAGGCTGTGATGAAAAACTGGAGGTAGCAGCAATTGTACCAGAAGATGTAAAGGAAGGACATTTTGCAGTGTTTGCAGTTGTGGGTAAGGAGACAACGAGGTTTGTGACTAAGCTAGAGTCATTGAATGACCCTGCACTTATGGAATTGCTAGAGCAAGCCAAGGACGAGTATGGGTTCCAACAGAAAGGTGCTCTTGAAGTTCATTGCAGGCCTGAGGAATTGCATTCAATTCTGGAAAACTGCAGGATGGTGCAAAGTAGATTTGATGCTGCATCTAATGATAATTTTCTTACTGCCCTGGAAGGGTACTAGCTGGCTAGCTAGTACATGCAATGCATCCTCATGTATGATCGAGTTAGCTCTCTCCGAGATTACAACCTAATTAAATGTATCAATTGTCATGTATGAGTTATTCCTATAAGATGCGTTAGTTATTATATCGAAGTACTCTGTGTTGTAATCTAAATGCACATTCAACGAATGAGATTAATAGATAAAATTCATATTATTTTATTGTTCTTTTGATTTTTTCTTTCTTTCTCTTCTGTTTTCTAGGTCACCTCAACATTCTAGAGGATTGGCTTAGATAATCTCGCTGCTCTGCACCCCGTTAGGGAGGGGAAAAAACGGTCCTTGCTAGGGCTTGGGAGATATCCTTAAATTGGCCAGTTTAGAGAAATTGCTCTAATTAAGTTGGCCTATATTAGTATATTATAGAAGCCTAGGAGTTAGTCAGTTAGACATCATGACATCTCGAAAGACAAATGGTTCGGGTGCATGGTCCATGAAAAACCGGTTCCCCATAGGCCCAAGGAGTTTTTTTTTCAAAAATTTCTTTCGATGTGAGGTTCGATTTGTTGAAACCCACGTTGGTAGTTACTTGAATGATGGTTTCGATACTGTGGACACCTTATCGACACCGGCTTGTGATATTCACGGTGATGATCGATGGTCGTTCCGTTCGTTGTAACGACCTTAATTAACTCAGGCGGTTCCTTGTCATTCTAGATTTTCAGTCTTAATAAAGATGTAGAAGCTAAATATTTCTCTTAAAGTTAAAATTTTTGTTTGGACTTTATTTAGGAATGCTCTTAAAACTCGAGATAAATTTTTTTGTTATAATCATAATCTTTCTCCAGAGTGTCTGTTTTGTTTGAATGTATTAGAATCCATTGATTATCTCTTATTTATGCAATGTCCTTTTGCTATTCAAGTTTGGTCTTCTACTCCATCTCCTACTCCATTGTCTTGGAATAGCTCATTTTTTTCTTGGATTGGGCATATTATTAACACACCTTCTTATGCTGACTCTCTTGCTTCAATTTTTTTATACTGCTTGGGCTATTTGGAATTGTAGAAATAAACTAATATTTAAGCATCTTCAAGTTTCTCCTGCTTCTTGTGTGTTTCAAGCTTTTTTGCTAAGTTCTAGCTATCAGGTTGATCCCAAAATCTCTCTTCCAAAAGTTTCAAAATCTTTTCATATCAAATGGCATCCTCCTAGTGCTAATCAAGCTAAACTGAACTTTGATGGTTCTGTACATAATGGTTTGGCTACTATTGGTTTTGGTATTCGTAATGAGGATGGTAATCCTTTGTTTGTAGCTAATAGACAGATAGGAAATACTAATGTCCTTGTGGTGGAGGCTACGGCCTTACAGGATGGTTTGCACACTGCTCTCCTACACCAGCATCCCAGTGTAATAGTGGAAGGGGATTCCACGCTCCTAATTAACTGTATTCAAGGCAGATGCCAGATTCCCTGGAGGATTCGGACTCTGATTTATGACATTAAGTCCTTGTCTCTTCAGTTTCAGTCGGTTATTTTCCGACACATATATTGTGAGGCCAATTTTGTAGCTGATCGGTTAGCTTTGACAGCTCATATTTCTAATAATCCTTCTGTCTGGTTCTTTTGTTTACCCTTTTCGATGTACCCAGCATTCCAGTTGGATCAGCTGGGAGGGGTATTTGTAGAGGATTTGTTTTTTTAGTTCTTCTTTGTTTTCTTCTCTGTCATAAAAAAAAAAAGAGACTTTGGTAAAGGAAGTAGACATGTTTGCATGAGGGAGAAGTGTGGCCAAAGTAGTTGCTCTTGTCATAAAAATAAAATAGTAAAAATAAAAACTATCCCGAGCTTTGGGACACGCACATAGTATCTCCTTTAACACATAATTACAAGTTTTCACGGCCATGATGTCAAAAGATGTTTGTCTAAACTTATCTGTTCACACAAGAGGTTGAGTTATGGCTTATGATAACACGCACATAATGTCTTCTCTACAGTGAGAGGTTTTCATGGTCATGCCAAAATATGTTTTTTTCTGAACTTATCTGGCCCGTGGGGTTGGGTTAAGAATGTGTTCGACTCCTAAAGTCCTTCTAGCTAATCTGACCGTGAGGGAGAGCCAACTTGAGACCACAAAGTCGTTAGGATACTACGAAACTGTAATACAAGTCATAGTAAAAATCAACGAACAAGGTTTTTTTATTTTTTTTGGCACCTTGATATGATATTTCTTTGAAACAAGAAAGGGCATTAGTCTTTGAACCGGCCAGTTGGATAAACGTGCTTGAAGTTCAACTATTAATTAATGGATCAAATGCGTTAAGCATACAATTTTGCTATGTGCTACAAAACACACCGACGACTACGAATAATGTAAGATGAACTTACATTTTTGAGTATCATTTGCATCTTACCTTATATGGTAAATGATGTTAGTGATGTGGCATAACCACGTCATTAATGAATTTTTTTAATGGGTTGTACGTGCTTTGTGCTATATCATCACCTGTCACATAAGGTAAGATGTATGTGATACCTGAAAAAAGTAGTTCACCAAGTATTACTCGAAGACCAAATGAGAATGTAATAACCGCAAATTTCGTTTTAGTTCGTGTGATTGTGTGGAATTATTAATGTACTTTGTACGAATTTTAGACTCGAAGTATATCATTTTTAGAATTATCGAGGTTCCGAAACTTTACGTTTTAACAAAAACCTCGAAATGTTAGATTTGAGAAATTGACTTTTTATACGTACAAAATTTGGGAAAAGTTCATTCATGAAAGTTGTAGAGCTCCACGATACGAGTCCGTGCATATGTGGAACACAAATATCGGATTTTTTCATGAATTAATTATGGCATTTACAAGAAATTTCCATTTTGGTATATATATTATGGGAAAATTTCTGAAAATAGGGTTTCTATTTTCGGAAGCCGCAACCGGCTCCCTCTCTCTCTCTCTCTCGACCGAACCCAGCGGAAACCAGAGCAAGGAGACGCCGGCCAAGCTCTCCCTCCTCCATCCACCTCACGACCTCAAACCACTTCCCTAGTGCTCGCCTCGACCTTGCACAGTTGCCGGAGGCAGCCTTGCGCCGCGACACGGCCGGAGGCGGTGGCGGGAGTCCGATATCTCGAGTTATAGGTCACCATTTCACGTGATTCTTGGCTCATTGGACTCGCCTCGACTTGCTGATCAAGCACAAAGAAGGACGTGACCTGGGTAGATAGTTTTTACGTTCGTTGGAGCTCATCTCGATTTAGATCAAAAACCACATTCAAATCCCGATATCTCGAGTTACAGACAACCATTTCTGGTGATTCTTGGCTTGGTGAACTCACCTTGAGTTCCTAAAGAAGTTCAAGAAGGAATCGAAGCGAGTTGTTAGAGATTTTACGTGGATCGGAGCTCCACCGGTTTCTGAAAAATTTCCGGGCACTCGACTGTTTTTGGTACATTTCGACCTCTTCCCGTTATTTTCTGATCTTGTGCTAGTTATGAAAGTTGCTCAAAATGATGAAACAAATGGGAGAAGTTCAGCCCTGATACCATTGGTGGTGGTCGGCGGCGGCTCTGCTACTAATTCCGGCGGCCCTTTTTGGCCACCTTCAGGGGTCTAAAATATAGTTTCTATACATTTTAAGATTCTACGTTTCAATACGATCATTTTGGAATATTATACGCATTTTTCAGATATCGTATGGTTTAGTTATGAATTTTTAGATTTCGATTGATTTCGATAGTTAGATTTGTGATCTGTGAATTTAGGACCTTCTGATGGACTTGTAGTTTAGATATGATGATCATATGACTGTCCCAGTGGTTTTGTGTGGTCAGGGGTGAAGATCCGACCGTTGGATCTTCGTATAATTGCAAAACGGTGATTAGGGAGGCGATTCGTGAGAATCCGTCCATTGGATTTTCCTATAATTTAGAATCTGACCGTAGAATGGTAGTTTTGTTTTGTTTTGGAATTAGTGACTAAATTCAAGTCACATTTGATTAGGTGATTGATGGGTTATACTTGGGTGAGCTATTTCGGTGTGGTTTTGTATTTTAATTGAAGACGCAGTGGGAGTCTCGAGGTGAGTAAAACTCACGTGGTTCATATTACGAACCGAGTGCTTTTAATTAATTTATTTTGTTATAATTGTGTGAAATTATTTATGGATTAAATATTTGTTTTTAAAATCATATGGACTTGATCAACTACGGTCCATAGGTAAATAAAATGAATTTTAATTATACAAATGAATTTCATGATTTTCTTGTGTGAACTATAGATGGTATTAGTGGTCATCCCTGAGTGGATGATTACGTATATATATATATATATTTACGTGACATATATATATATATATATATATATATATATATATGTTGATTTGTGTGTTGTTGAGTGATGATATGATTTAGTTGAAATGATGATTTTTATTATATTTCGAATGCTTAAATTTCATAATAATATTGTGTATCTTGGATGAGTGGATTTCATTGTGTGAAATATATTGTTGTACTCATTTATGGATTTAGGGTCAACGTAGTGACCGGTAAGGGGGAATAGGACGCTCTAATCCTAGGTGGATGATGGGATACTATTGGTTGAGTAAGTACAATTATCGGACGTTCTAAATGTGTATATAAGTATACATATTGATGAAATACAATAAAGATAAATATGTCGGATACCATAACCTAGGCCAGGTGACGGGCTACGATTAAGTTAGAGCTCTAGTTTGTCAATACCGTATTTTTATAAATATGATTTCGGGGTTTTGAGAAGAAAGATGTGAATTAGGGTTTTGTGTTAATTTGTGATTTGGTGATTGATTTGAGATTGTTGGTTTCTTGTGGACGTGGAAATTATTGAGTGTTGACTTGGGTGAAAATAAATATAATTTAATTAAACAACCGTTCTTTCTTTTTACTCATACGAGCTTTCAAAAGCTTACCGGGTTTTGTGTTGTTGCAATCCCGGTACACTATTCAAATGGTGTAGCGGATATTCCTACAGGTCAGAATAACCAGGGAGCTGACCGTGCTGTTTAGGTGTTGCAGCATTTATTTTGATTTCATTTAAGTTGTGAGGTTTGTTATGCTCAATTAAAGCTTTACAATTTATTTTGTGAGTGAATTGTAACAATTAACCGAGACAAAATTCGGTTTTTTAGAATTAAATTGTGTGGTGAGGTTGTTAAAAAAAAGAAATTTTCAGGATGGTTATTTTAAGTTGTAGTAATTCATGTTTCGGATTTTGAATTTTTATTCTAAAATTCGGGATGTAACAGAGAAAAACTGAATTTGACGGTCCAAATTCATTAGCAACATGGAACAAAAACTTCAATTTCCTTAGCATCTACCAGTCGTTCAAAATTTTCGGAAATGAATTTCCAATATCATGGCCTCTACAAGTTGATGCATTTTGCCAGAAAAATGTATTATTAGGGACTTGGGGTTAATAATTTCTGCTCATGGCCGAAATTCAGCATCCAAAGTGGGTAGAACTTGGGTACGACTGTCCTTAGGATGGTTGGTCAGTGAGGGTGCATCTGTAGTAGTAGGCGGAGATATTTTGGCAATTTTATGTTTTGTTTTTTGTCTTTTGAAAGGAACAATCAATTTTTTTTTTTAACATGAGATATTTTGGCATTTATCATGCAAAATGAGTTGTCCTTATTGGTCATCCCTGCTGCCCCTACATGCCTTGCCAAAGTTTCGCCCTAAGGCAAGACCACACGGTAATATATTTTCCTATGTTTATCAGAAATTAGCTATTTTTCTTTATCTTCTTTGTGCATGATACGTTGGATACTTGGTGCTTTTTTGGCAGTATTAAAAGGGTTGAAGATATTAATATTTAAGAGTTGAATTTACTCCTTCTGCCACAATTTAACGTCAGCACCGTCACGTACATATCCCTTCATGCAGGCATCATCCATCCCTTGATTCTTTCCCAATTTAATCCAGGAATGGGCTGTGACCACAAATAGTCACTTTCAAGTTTCAAATGCAAACACTAATACCTGCAGGTTTCTTATTTCTTTTTGCAGGTCCTAGATAAACAGTAGCCGCAGGTTTTACATAGACTTTGTTTTGACCGTGACATATACCTGTGGTACTGCCTGTGATGTCAGCCAATGAATCTGTTGGGTAAAGAGATCTCATAGGTCTTTCTAAAGGATCAAGATTTTTTTTTTGAAATAAAGGAACTAGATTTAGTTTGTCCAAATTAACACAGAACCAGTTTAAACTTTATCAGCAGTTAACACTAACGAGAGAACAGAGATCGATAATTGAAGTGCATCATATATTACACAGAAAATAACAAAGTACAAGTAGAGATTACAAAATTTCAAAGAGCAAGCAACTTGTAATGGTTTTCAGGTAAACAAAACACAAGCGCTTCTGAAATACCAAAGCTAGGTCTCCGATTTTGCATATTAGCTAGGTACAAAAAGTGTCCATTAGCTTGCTAAGTAACTTATCTATGCGGCTAATGAATATAATGATCCTAGGATTCAAGGATCAGTGCGAGGCTTCTTGGGGGCATTTCCATTGTGGTGAAGTGGATCCGGACCAGATGGAACCTTCCTCAACGTAACACCAATAAGCAGCTCCTTCTTCTCTTTCAGACCAGCAACCATCTGTGTATTTGCATGCAAACAAACCAAGATCAGTAACGATTTAGTGTACAACGGGACAGATTAGATTATAGTGGTTGGATGAAAACCTTTCTGTTGTGAGTACTCTCAAGAGTAACAGCACCCTCAGCAGGAAAGCAACCGAGATTTGAGAGCTTGCAATCTGGTAAAGACATCATCATACAACTTTAGTCTCCAAAATAACCACCAAACTGTTGCAAAGAAATAGAGAGGGAGAGAAAGAAAAGAGATACTGACCAGCAGCAGCTTCGACATCTATGATCAGCACCAGGCTGCAGGTAGCCACAACCAAAACCAGATAGAAAGCTATAGACTTTGACGCCATTGTCGTGCTTAATTAATTAATTAATTAATTAAACCTAACTGCAGAGAGAACCAACTGAAGTACAAGAGATTTCTCGCTTGCTGTAAATGAGACACTTCCTTGCTAACCCGGACAATTTATAGATGGCATGGACCAGTGGATGCTGTCAAGTGTGAACCCTAGTTATTAGTTAGCTCGCAAATCATTACTCTTGCAGCCAATATTTCCCTATAATTATTACACTATCTTTGAGTCTTTGATATCAGAGGGGAGAGAGAGCTTATAATTAATGCCTAAAACATCCCCAGGTGTGAGAGTGACAAATAGCTGACAGCGCCGTCTTGCAGTGGATATCATAGGCAGCAGCTAGAGCTAGCAAGGTATAGGTACGTCACTCCACAGCTTAGATGGTTCAGTTCCTTTATGATATATAACGAGGCCAAATATGCAGTAGATTCCTTTCCCCACTGCCATAGCTGCACATACCACCTGGAAGTAATACCAGAACTCAACATTCAACCTAGTTAAACCCAAAAAGCCTAACCTTATTGGTACTATATGCATGCCACTGGTATCGTATCTCAGTACTTCAGGAAAAATGATGTCATATATGCGAAGCAATATCTATCTCTACATGTCAAATACCAAGTGTACTATCATATATATATATGCTTATCGATCCTCGTTCTTACTCATGAACTATGCAGGGGAATAATGTACGTAATGTACGTGTACTTAGTTTACTAGCCGGTTTGCAGGCCTGAAGGGGTATAATTAAGGGTGATGGTGATGGTGATGTGCATTATGGTTAAATGGACTTATATGTACTCCATCACATTTGCGAGATCAACTAGCAAGATTCTGCAGGATTATATATTCAATTTTCGTGGAAAGAAGTGAATGATTGAAACGATAGATGGGAGTTTTGCTTTCACAACTAATTACTCTTTACTGGCTTTGAATTGAACCTGTAAATTTATGAGTTACCCATAAGAGTAATTAAGTTAAAGACTTTTGAGACTGAGACCTGACGTCACACACTAGATTTGGCAGCTGGCTTTAACTTCATGCAATCTTCCGTTGGCAAATATATCACGTCAATAGATAACTAGTACTCCAGTGCAGTAACAGAAGAATATCTGATTTCGTCTCAAAATACTTATGAGTGGGATGGTAAGTTATTATATACCAACTTCCTTCAGGCTAACCTTTTTCCTATGGTCCGAAACTTCAGGTTAACCACTTAACCTACGCCTCACATGAAGTATGAACTCATTGTGAATTTGTGATCTCTACTCACAAGAATACCATAAGTTAACCTTTTGGATATGTATGAAAATTTTCATTTGGTGAACAACATTAATAAATTTTTCAAACTCTATAATATGTTTCCGAGGATTGAATTTTTAATGAAAATTTTCAACTATTGAATTAGTAAACATGTTAATTTAACGACTTAAAGTTCAGAACATCGCATGCTTCACACGCTCCAAATGTAAGACAAGTTTTTGGTGAAGAATAAACCAAAAAACTTCTAGAGCATTTTACTATTTTACTTTTATACTTTCAGATCTAAGGTTTAGTAATCAAAAAATTTTCGAACACCAAGTTAATGACCGACTCAACGAGAATATACATGAGTTGAATTCCCTCAAACTTGCTTGGACTATTGGACATGAAATTAGGTATCCTCCTAAATCCTGTAATCTTTATGAGACAAGAAACTCTAGTAAGTATAAATATTATATAGACGATCCAAAGTTGTGATCTGCACTCCCAAGAATATCATAAGTTAACCTTTTGGATATGTATACAAGTTTTCTTTTGGTGAAATATATATATGAATAAATTTTTCAAACTTTCCAATATGTCCTGAGGATTGTTAATGAAGTTTTTCAAATATTGAATTAGTAAAAAGCTTAATTTAACGACTTAAAGTGCAGAATATTCTTATGCTTGGTAATACAAGTTTTTGGTGAAGAATAAATCAAAAAAAATTTTAGGATATCTTACTATATTACTTTTAGATCTACTGCTGAGTAATCAAAAGATTTTCAATCACCAAATTAATCACTGACTCAACGAGTTTATACTTGAGTTGAATTCCCTCAAACTTGCTTAGAATACTGGACATGAAATGAGATATCCTCCTATATCCTGTAAACTTTAGGAGACAAGAAACTCAAGTAAATGTAAGTATTGTACAGAGGATGACTGACCAAATGAGAGGAAATCATATATTGGCTTGACTATTCCTTCATACAAGACATTCATAGATTAAATTTTGAGATTCTTTTATGCATTGCCTATTCAGCCTAAATAAGAAAATAGACTAGCAAATAACACTCATTTGGGTTTAGATAGAGTTAGATTTTTAACCAAAAATAGAGAAGAAGACTGAAAACACTAAAGGACGAAAGAGATAACTTAAAATGTCACTGAACAAATGAGTTTATAAGCTTGACTATTTCTTTAGTGTAAGTTCATGATCACCTGTTGGGTCAATAGGTCAGGGTCACTGGGTTAAGACATTGTTCACTGCTATTGGACATAAGTTTTCACCCGTTCTGTTTCTTGACCGGTCAGTTATTGTTCATTAAATTTAATTAAATATTACTTATTGTAAAATTGAAATTTATTTGATGTAGATAGATCATTTGCATATTATTCGTGAGCCTCAAAAAATTCATAGAGCTTATTTTCAGAAATTTTCACAATGTGCAATCCTTGATTTAAGAGTTGGATAATAAAGTACATGACATAACGAGTTCGTGGGAATTTTCAGAGAACTTTCCGGATACCCAAGCTATTTATAGTGATTTTCCTAAATTTTGAGATTTTAGAAATTAAGAAAGGAAAAAGGAGAAATTTGTGTTGTACGATCTAGGCCATTAAAATACCCACCGCCTTCATCGTAGCCGACTAAATTCAATTATTGGAGAAGCTATATATAGGATCAAATCGGGTCAAAGTTTGGTAGACCACGATAGAAGCTTATGGGCTTCTGACCCATGAGTGCAACTCGGAAACCCGGAAGAGAATCTGACAGCGCTCCACCATTCGGCCATCTCCCGATGACAGACCACTTGCGTTCTATCCCTCTCCTCAGTGCCGACGTCCTCCTGGCGCTAGATTATATGATCGGCGATGGACGACGAAGATACGAGCCTCGAGAAGCTTGAAAGTTTTCAGCAGTTTCGAAGCGATTTGCGACGGCTGATTAACTCTTTGAGGTAGAAAAATTAATCCTCACTACATGCTCTACATACTAGTATTCTCAGTTTTTGAAATTGATCCAGTTTTGATGATTTGGTTTCTGGGTTGTCCTCAGCTCCGTCGCTGCTCTTCGACACTGGCGACTTCTCCAGTACTCTTGACTTAGTTTTCATCACGGCCTTGCTGACTTCAGCCATGTTGGCCTTTCTCTTGACCTGGGTAAACAAATTTCAGATTCATGCTGGTCAAGAAACAACCGGCGGAAACCACTTTTCAGGAAATTGAGGTCACAACCTCAACCAGCCTAAGTGGAGGTCGGTCAAAAGATCACTGGTGAACTTGCTCTTATACCAACCCTTGTTGGGATAAATTTTGTGATTTTGTTTTATGCCTTGCCTATTGCTATATTTGCAATAGGCCTAAAAACGAAAACAAACTCTAGCATATAACAATCATTTGGGTTGGAAAGAATTACATTATTAACCAAACATAAAGAAGAAGGCTAAAACACTAAGGCATCAAAGATATATCTACACTAGCAAATTGACCCACGCGATGCTGTGATTTATTTATTTATTTTAAGTTTCATATGTAATAGGTGAATACTTACAATCTAAAAACCATCGGCGCTACTTAGAGTATGATTTGTTTTATTGTTAACAATAGATTAGCAACAAATGGAATATGACAAAAAATAAACTTTTTCATGATTTGTAGAAATTTACAAATGCAAAACAAAATTGTTCTTCTTTAAAAATAAATTAAATAAATAAATAAAAGGGTATGGCAGAATTGTAAAAAATAAAAATAAAAAAACTAAAATGGTATGACAGAATTGTAATTTCAGTCAAAAGTCGGGGCAGGTGAACAGTGATAACACTATGTCAATAAACCCATCAGACAATAGCCGATGATTATTGTCTGATTCAGAAAATTTCTGTTGTCTAGTAGCCTGATATCTCTTAGGCCTTCAGACGACAAATATTACCTGTGATCTCTATTTCACTCAAACAACATAGACCGGCCAATAATCTGTTGTCTAATTATGTCAAGATATGTCAAATTATGACTTTCTGAGGTTAAAGATGTAACAAAATGACAGTTATATGTTGTTATAAAAGACTCTGCACAACATCTTTTCATAAAACTCTATCGTTTATATTTCATTAAGATGACAGAAATCTGTTGTCTGAATATATGGAAATTTGAACTATCTTGGATTTTTTCTGTTGTGTGAATCAATTGTGGACAACATATAAATTAGAATGTTCTATTGTTTAATTTTGAGTAATAAGACAGAATTATGTCGTTTGAATATATAGAGGCTTGAACTTTCTTGGGCCTTTCTATTGTGTGATTCAATTAAAAACCACAATTATCTGTTGTCTGACTAGCATAAATAAAATAATTGGTCCGCTTCATCTGTGGTTTATGGTTATTTCAAACAACAGACATTTGCTTAAATTTTGTAGTCTGATGTTGGTTTGGATGTCAACTTTAATTGGTTTTTATTTCTGTCTTAGAAAGAGCATTTGCACGACACAATTTTAGAAAAATTGGTCTATTTATTTGAATATCATCATGAATCATTGCAACCACCAAAGTGAGTTCTAGCTATATGCACAAATTAATTCCTAACTACTGATCTACCATAGACATACAACACTAGTGATCTGAAACTTGACAGCATGCTTGCCCATTCAACCCAGACTTGATCAATGTCCAAGTAATCTCCAACTCGGTAGTTATCCTACATAAGTAATATTCAAGTGTAAGAAAAGGTATAATAGAAGAAGCCTAAAAGGGAAGATCTGGGGAGGGGGAAAAAGGATAAGGGATTACCTCTTCAAGTTTGTATAACTTGTACAATTCATCGACATATTCAACAACTACTAGTTCTAACATCTGTATATTGTCGTGACAACATGTTTTCCTTAGATGTTGCACTTATTTCTGAGCCAAAAAGATCTCTTCTATTGGAATTTCCATTCAAAGATCACCTTGTGCCACCATGAATGCATCTGAATTTGCAAGGATATCATCAAAGTTTGCGACTCCTTCCTGATTCTCCACCTATCAATAAAATTTTGGAAGTATAAAGAACACGAACTGAATTTCTTTAACCATTTATACAACCAAAGTATCATCACTACTAACCACTATATCATATAAATAATATGATGCAAAAATAGAATGATAAAAGTTCGGTTATAGAGCCTTTGAATGAAGGCCAAAGAAACAAGTATCGAATTTGAGTGGAATAATACAAAGCATACAGGGTTATTGACCTAAATTTAACATAATACTTTACCCCATCTGAGAAATTGAGAAGTGCATGTTAGACAAGAATTCACCATCTCAGGTCAAATACAATCTTTCAAAAAGAAGCAGTACAAACATGTTTTCTTAAGTACATGCGTACCTAGAAGAAATCGCCCTACTTTAAAGGGTCAACACTCAGAGATGGATACCAAACCTGTAAAAAGTAAGCTTCCAACCAGATAAATATCAGACAAGATCAACATAGCTCAAAAATGATAAAGTTAATTGCCAAAAAAAAAAATGCTAAAGCTACTATAAACTTTGACATAAGCAGTAATGCATAATATCAACAGTTCGTTACCTGCATTTCACGGTGGCCACAATCTAACCATGAAACTCCCTCGATAAGATTTGTTTCCTTCTCCAATTGACCACATGTAACCCAAAAAAAATCATCAAATCAGTGAGCACCCTTTCACATCCATCATCCAAATCAAGAATGCAAAAAATGCTATCATTCAGAGGCATATATGTCTGCAGACATCTACATACATAACATGTTTCATAAGAAAACTAACCAAAAAAAACATTTGCAGAACACATACAAAAATGCATAGTGCAGGATGAAGAATTGTTTTCACTAAATTAATCCCATTTATCTACAAATCCCGAGTGCACAACCATTTGATAATAGTAGTATTTAATGGAGTAACTAAAGAAATACAACTACAAAACATTCCTTTACCTGTAATTTTGGAGGAGTGAAAGGTGTCAATTCACCAAATTATATCAAAAGTAAAACCTCATTCCTCGAGAGCTGCCATGCTTCCAGATAACAGCCTCCGCCTAAACCGCCTGTGTTGCTTCCCAATGCAATCACCTAGGCAAAGTGAGATGAGCACTTAATCGAGAAATCCCTAAATACCCAATCCAACAAAAACCCTAAATCTATTAACACTTGACAGATGCAGATTCAGATTGAGACCAAGATATGGATCAAGACTGAGATCCTTTGGCTGGAATGGGGTTTTCAAGTTTGCAAGGCGAGATGGTTGAGATTTTTTATAGGTTTTCAGTTCGATGTTGGATTGGAAGAAATTGATATTGGATTGGGTTTTCAGTTCAAAGATTTTTGTTGTGTGCGAGAGCGAAAGCAAGAGCAAGAGAGAAGATGGGTTTGAGAGTGAGAACGAGCTGAGAGACGGCTTTTAAGTTTCTGCGAAAGCAAGAGCGCGCAAGAGAGAAGATGGGTTTTGAGAGTGAGAGCGAGTTGAGAGACGGTTTTTAGGTTTCTCTCAATTTGATAAATTTGTCGGGCCAAAATTTCATCAAGTATTAGACGAATATGTCTTTATGTTGTACCAAAAAACCAAACTGAAAGGGGAAAAAAAGTCTAAACAAGTGAACAACCAAAACTAAATCAATAGCAGTTTAATGCACAACAGAAATTTGTTGTCTGAAACATAACTTTTTCAAACAGTTTCTTTCAAAAAAAAAAAAACTCAAACAATCAAAACTAAATCAATAGCAGTTTAATGCACAACAGAAATCTGTTGTCTGAAACATAACTTTTTCAAACAGTTTCTTTCAAAAAAAAAAAAAAAAACTCAAACAATCAAAACTAAATCAATCTCAGTGTAATGCACAACAGAAATCTGTTATCTGAAACAGAGCCTTTTTCAGAAAGCTGATTTACTATGATATACACTATATTCGGACAACATAATTTTTTCATTCTGTCGTTAAAATTATTCAGACAACATAAACCAACCATTCTGTCGTCTAATGAGTTTATTGACGTAGTGTAAACAGTACTTATGAACAGTGTAGAAGCTTTAGTATATAGTAAATTGCCATGACTAACCACCCTCAACAAGACACACAATTGAGTCAACTGTGAAAAGGAACCAGCCCAAATTTGCATAGCTGCCGATTCAAGCTGTCATCCATACGCTAGCCGCAATCTCATATTGCTGCTATACCTTCCTCATTAATTTTATTTACAGAAAAATCACACAGATAATTAATTTCAAAAAAAATCTAAAACATAATATATTTGTGACTTTAGTGTTCCAACTAATCTCATATACAATATCATTTCCTGCCTCCAGAAGCAGGTTGAATGTGAATCATGTCCCCCACAATATGTAGGTGATTGTATCGTAATGCTAATCTTATTTTCCTTGGCAGATATAAGCAGATTCTCCTGAGAGTTTATTCTTTGCTTAGCTGCTCATCTAGTGTACTACTTATCAGAGGCTCCAGCTTATGAATTAATAAATAGTGACCAACCATCTATCTTCATCAACTCTAGACGGTCTAACTATCTTTTCATAAAAAGAAGGGAGTAAATAATGTTGTTTTCCCCCTTAATGTAAGAGAAACCAAGCATATTGTAGATCGGTAATTGAAAAGGTTGAGTTCATTCCCAAGGGAAGAACAAAAAGTATCATTCTTTTCCTACAATGCTTCTTGGGGCCAGACCAAATTGAGACAATTAAAACCAATATAACAATATTACTATATTTCTCAAAAGTAGTCAATACATATTTAACAAGATGGTACATTCCTACTTTAAAATCCTTTTTACAAGTTGACAGGGTTCACTTGTACTAATTTACCTCGGAGCAATTATTAGAGCCTACAGGTTCTCTCAAGCAGTTAGATATTGCCGTTACAGCAGCTGCAATTGATCCATCTTCCCCCTGTTCCATTCAGCAGATTAAATCATATTCTTTTCTAAGAAAATCTGTGCAATGCAATGTCATAACAAATGTAGCTACAAGGGATGATGCAACTTCACCTTCTCTTTCCAATAAAACATATTCCCATACTTCCCAGCCAGACGACTCCAAAAGCTACGTGGAACATCTAGATCAACCAAAGCTCCCACATTGAAATTTAGTATATTGCCTGCTCAAAAACCATCAGCATAAATGATCTGTTTTAGAGGTAGTGAAATAAGCACACATAACACTGGCATGTATGAATCCATTACCAAAAGTGGGATCAGCAACAAAGACAATAGTTCTATCATCCACTTGCCAGAAATCTTTGATCGCCAAACCTACATAGTATCAAGACATTATAACTATCTTATCCAAAACAATATCAGAACCATAAGAACAAAAGCAAAACCTGTCAGTACCAAACTCCTATTAACACAAAGCACATACCTGGTGTGTCAGGATAGTTCTGAGCAAGAACCCTCAACTTGAATCCAGTATCCTTCTCTATATTAGCAATCTCCTGAGCTAGCCTTTTCTCCTGAAAATTTACATACATTATACATGAATCATCTTAATTCTTGAATTTCATCCCATTGCTAAAAAATACAACAATAGTCCACAGTTCATATGATAAAGCAGACCTGGCCATCGGAGAGGAAGCCGGCTACATCAATCACTGGACTGAACTCTTTTGGAAGCAGTTCTGGCTTGTTCACCCCAACTAATGCATGAGCAACTCCTACACCTACAGAAATGTAAAGGGTTTTGACGTTCTCAGTATGCTGATATTTTATCTTGCATGCAACTGCAGAAAAATGAGAAAACTTGCCTGAGAGAGATAGTCCGAGCGTGAGAGCTCCGGAAAGCGCGAAATTTAAAGATTTGGAGCGGAATTTCGAAATCCAGTCATTGCTGGATTTGGTTGGAATTTGTGTTGAAGAGAGATTTGACGAGGACGTAATGGGTGGATGGAATGAGAGAGGTGAGGGTGTTTGGGAAGTGGAAGATGAACATGGAGGAAGGAGAAATGCCATTGTTTCCCGGTTCTGACTTCTGACAGCTGCAAAGGGCTTCCAGAGTTTCAGGATAACGAAATATTTTGGATAAGAGGATAATTGAATAGATTTTTGTTTCTCTTTAAAATTCTTATATATAATTAAAATTTTGTGCATTTATTTCCAACTACCAGTTTTACTTGTTTCCTTACAGTTCTTTATTGTAAATTAAAAATATTTTTTTTCTTTCTTTTTGAGAATGAAATTAAGATTCATTTGATGGGATCGATTTGGTTGAATTTGCTTCAGCCGCAGGCGTTGGCAGGGACGGGGATGGGTTGCGGGCTTCGAAGTTTTTTTCACCCTGAAATTCTTAATCCATTTATGCTGAAATATAGTTTTTTTTTTTTTTTTACCAAAAAAAATTTTCACTGGATAAACCAGCTATTACCTGTAATTTATTAATAAATGGATATTTTATCAGTTCCACAGCTCATTTATTAATTACGAAGGACCTTCACAGAGGCCAATGAGATCCACACAATAATATCATTAAAGTAATTGAGACTTCGAGATGTATGTCATAAACACATATCATAAACATGCTTGGAGGAAACTAAGACGTAAATCCGGAAAGGCATGCTTTGCAGAATTTTGGACTCAAAAGAGAAAGCTACAAGCTGATAACCCTGCCATATTAGACTCTTTGAATAACAATCAGCTGAAAGCAAGAGTTCTTTTTAAGCTCAGTGACAATCTCAACCAAGTCAGAAGACTTAAAAGGACACTGAGAAGTCTTCCAAAATAACAATAAAAGAACTACAGGGGTTCTTTTACTAATAGACCGGCAGGCAAAACCAAGTCAGGAACATAAAACTTTAACTTGAGGATCATAAGATCACACGATTTGCCAAGACTTCTAATATTCACTTGTAAAGCAACGAAAGTAGCTGAATCCTGTTGCAGCACAGCTAGTAAAGTTGTCCAGGCAAATCTCCTACAACTAGGTGCTTTTCACCCTAACCTCTTCACAAGCTGGTGCCAAATCAAGTAGCCTGACATAAACTAGAAATCAAGACTGTTTGCACACCTCATATTTTTCATACCATTCCCCAATTTATGCAAGTACCGGTATTCATACTAACATTAGAAGAACAGCTATGCATTCTTGCCTTCTAAGGAACACAAATTTAGTATTTTCAGCAACAATTATGTTTCAATACGAGTATTAGATGATTTACACATCCATGAACCAACATTGTTCACCAACCACCAACATCTCAAGTTCACAATTGTTTAGATGTCAGATTGGTCCTCTTAGAATAGCAGAAATAGCTGATATTAGCAAAAAATCTTAAGACACAAAATTCAATGACAATAAGGAGAAGCCTGAAATTGAGCAGATTTGATTTAAGCTTGCAGAGTACAAAAGAAGCATGATAAAACCATATCACCTTCTGTCTACGTCTTAGCAAAATGATATAACAGTTCAAATAGTAATAAAAAGAGCATCCCAGAAACAGCTAAGGGAAATAAACCGGCCAGTTGATATAGTAGGCATCTCTGAGGTCCTTGTCCATGTATTCATTCCACTGCAACAAACAAAAATTTCATCAAAATTTCAACACCCATTTAATTTCACCAACAACATAAACCCACCAAAATTCTCAATGTCTTGCATAACAATCAGCACAAGGTTATAATCATCCGAAACAGCATAAAATACCTTAAATTGATAGGGCTGCCCTTTCTTCAGTGCCTTTTTCCAGTGATACTGCTCAAACAGCATTGCCTTGTCATGCCAACTGCAACCATTTCAAATTAGCCCAAACACAAAAATCAACACAATCCCAAACTGGGTACCACCCAAACCCAACAAATTAACCTAAATCACAAACTGGGTATCAATCCAAAACTCAAAAAATACGCATACTTGAACTGATTGGACAGCTGCCACATGTAGGGATTGAACAAGGTCATCACAGAGAAGGCAGCGGATCCGATCCATATGTTCACGAACCTTTCCGGGTCGGCGTGTGGGACCCCCGGGTCTCCCCTGTATGCGTTCCCAAAGTACTTCTCCATTTCCACACTCTCTCAGTCTAACCCTTCCTTATCTCCTACCTCTCCGATGGGTACGACGCACCATAATATATAATCTGGGAATTTTTTTTATTGGGCCGGGCTGGTGTTATTAGGCCCAGGGGCCCATATACCCCCCGCTTAGACTAGTGAAAAGCCTCTATAAAACAAACCCAAGACCCCTCGACTCTCTTCATCGACTTCTCTCTTCTATCTTCGTTCCCAAATCTCATTCCTTTTGAATTTCGAAGCCAACATTGCCATCAGGGTCTGGTGGTAGATTTATCAATTTCAATTTTTGAAAATTCGTAAATTTCCCTCCATATACCTAACCTTCTCCCCCTCTCCAAAACCCTAGTTCTATCTTTTTCTACATCCTCGGTCTAGGGTTTTCATTGTTCCTTTCAATCTGATTCGTTACTCTGCTTCTTACTCTCTGATTCATGTTTCGGAGTCTTCGAATTGAAGAAAGACTCCGAAAATTTCAATCTTTTGAACCCAATTTGTAACGAGCCGTTCGGGTTCGGGTTCCCCGAGTTTTCTAGGGTTTCTGAGAGTGTGGTTTCTTCCTCGCTCCCTCTGATTATATGATTCTGTTTGGTTTCCGGGAAAAGGAGGGGAGATGCACGCGTTGCGGGGGTGACGGGTTTTCGGGTTATGATGCGGGTTCAAGAAGAGGCTGAATTTGATATGAGGGTTTGAATATGAGCCATGGAGATGGGGAAAGTAGCAGAGTGAATGATTCCGGCGATGCAGCCCGAAGAGCACAACCGGGAGCTGATGAGTTTGGGCGGGCGGTTTCGAAGGTCGCCGTGGCGCAGATATGCGAGGGCGTGGGGTTTCTGGGCATCAAGGAGTCGGCTTTGGACTCCCTCGCTGACATTGCCATCAGATACCTCCGTGACTTAGGAAAGATGGCCAATCATTATGCTAACTTGGCCGGTAGGACTGAATCTAATGTGTTTGATGTTGTTAGAGGGTTGGAAGATTTGGAGTCATTGCAAGGGTTTTCGGGTGCTGCGGAGGTTACACATTGTTTGGCCGGGTCGGGGACGATGAAGGGGCTTGTTCAGTATGTGGGTACGGCCGAGGAGATTCCGTTTGCTCAGCCGTTGCCTAGGTTTCCGGTGGTGAAGGATCGGAGGTTAATTCCGAGTTTTGAGCAGATGGGGGAAGCTCCGCCTGGCAAGCATTTGCCGAATTGGCTGCCGGCTTTCCCTGATCCGCATACTTACATTCACTCACCAATGTGGAATGAGAGGAAGACGGATCCTCGCGAAGATAAGATTGAGCAAGCCAGGCAGCGGAGAAAGGCTGAGAGGTCTTTGTTGAGTCTGCAGCAGAGGTTGCTCTGCAATGGTTCAGCTCCTGGTTTAGCTTCAACTTCTGTCCCAGTCTCGGTGGTGGCGGTGGATGGTGGTAATGATGGGAAGGGATCACAATTACAAGGGAGTGAAAGTAATCCCTTCCTTGAACCACCACTCCAGCCGGGCGAGAAAGATGTGTCTCCAGTTGTCTTACCATCAAAGCTTTCAGATGAATCGGCCAAAGGGAACCGTTCTTCTTCAGTTTTAGAGGCATTTGCTCCTGCCATTCAAGCAGTGAAAAATGGGGTATGGATGGATGGAGAGGGAGAGGGAGAGGAAGAGAGGAGGCTACTTCCGAATTCAAGGCCCCCTGTTCATTTAAATTTCAGACCTGTGAAGAAATTTCTTGGCGAATCATCGGATTTCAGCCTCCTAAAGAAGGGTTCAGGAAGACCAGCAAATTGGGTTTTGCGAGATGAAGACAGGGATGAAAAGAAGAGGAGAGCTGAGTTTATTCTTAGACAATCCATGGAAAACCCACAGGAACTCAATCAGGCATAGATTAATCCATTAACTGGGTTTATCAATGGATGCTCTGCCTTATAGGATTTGGCACTAGCAGTGGGGCTATCGATCCTCGGAGTAGAGGAGGATCGTGGCTGTTGATGTAGAAGAGTAGTAGTGGGGCTATGGATCTTCAAATTAGAGGAGGATTGGGGCTATTGATACTCAAGTAGAAGAGGATTGTACCGTGTTGTTCTAGTATGGATAATGAGATGTAGTGACTAGCTGTAGTCAGTCCCACTTGACATTTTTTACATAGATTTGTGGATGTTGCTTTCTTTCCGTTACATGTTAGTCTATTGCTCTTTTGGCCAGCACTTGAAATTGTATCACATTGAATGAATTCTATTATTCTTGAGTTTATATAGCAACAGCAACTCCCATTGCCTTTCGAGTCTATATTTGGCAGTCATCTCTTTTTAATATATCTGAACTTATCCACTTGGTAGGAGAAGAATTTGGAGTCAAAATCTGAGATGACTTCCAAATTTAGGTTATGGGGCTACAAACAAATCCCATTGCAAATCTAAATAGAAGAAAGCTGGAAAAGCAACTAGTTCAAATTACTAGAACAGGTATCCTCTGGTTAGAAGCTACATAGGTAAAGGCAAAATAAAGTAACATAATCCAAGGAAACAAAAACAAGTAGAGAAGCAGTATTCATGATTTTCCAGATGCTGTCAGATGCATATAAAGCAGTAATGCGCCACATGCTGCCATTCTTCTCTCTGAAGGCTAGAAAATTAACTGAAAACAGTGTCTGCTTGAATGAACTGAAGACCTAATGTTTCAGCTTCAAATCCATCTCCACGGGAAATACTTTGCCACGATGGTTGAAGACCATAAAGTCCAGGTTAGCCGGTAGAGCAACTATCCTGCAGTTCAGAACAATAGGGTCGTCACATATCCAGTCAACCATCTTATACAGCATTTAAAAGTCACACCTCTGATTTCACGTACAGAAAATGTAGAAGAAATGGCAGCAACTGAGATTTTGCATCACCAAAACTACCAAAACTAGGCTTTTGCAAATCTTACACCTAAAAATCGTAAAAACAATTGGCCAATTGCTCTTTGAAGAGTGTACACTAATCACCTCTATGAATATGCAGCAATGCTTGATGCTTTTTTAGTCTTTAATAATGCATTACAAATTACTTCTATGGAAGAAAGAATAAACTTGAGAACTGATATGGTAGATCCACATTTCATATTTTTAAGTAGCATCTGACCGTGCAAGAATGGGCTACAACGACTACCATATATGAACATATTACGTCAGAACCAAATGAACTCAGAATGCTTTAAAAAAGAAAACAATGTCAGGATGTTTATAGGTTGCTAAGACCTATTACGGCAACTGATATGTGCATTAAAGGGCAGCCCTTTTGCTCTCTCCCTCTTTTGTCTAAATTCAAGTCCTTTATCTTTTTGGTTTCTATCATTATAAAGATTTACTCTCCTCAATCCTACTACTCTCACTTTGAACTCTCTCTCTATACTTGAAATTTAAATGAACTCTGTTATGTCTCTCCAAAAACTCCTTTCAGAATACAGACATAATGCTTCAGTCCATACTGAAACTTTAGTCTCAGCAATAGCATTCTGATTTTCAAGATAACTATTACCGTAAACTATGTATTACATCATTACCAGAACCACTGAACACTCCCTTGTACTTGCAAAAGGAGAAAAAGTTACATAAAGGTTTCTTTTTCAATTGGTAGGAAGTGATATACATCTTCACAACAGCATGTCAACAGGTAATAACTCTATCAATAACCCCACTACAAGGAGAAATAAAATGCAGTCCGTCGTACCCTATGCTTGTGTTACCAATCTCCCCAAAAAACAATGAAGAGAAAAGAACCAAAAGCTCTCTCTTCAAAATAGGTTGGATATGAACAAATTTACCCTAGATGTATTTTGTCCTGTTACTTTCGTCAACCAAACACATGAACTCATTAAAACTCCGTACATTCTCTAAATGACACCGAACACACAGTGTCAAAACTTAGAAGTTGCAAGCAGTAATGTGCAAACATAACCATCGACATCTGTTATCTCATCAGTCTTCCCAATGCAAACAATAAGAGAAAGAAAGTGCAAGCTCAAGTTCACAGCATAACAAAAACTACTACAGATTCAATTCAACTTTCAACAAAAAAAAAAATCCAATCACACATATTTAGTCATCGATTTCGGAAGCAAACGGTTAACACATACCTATTCTCTTCAGAATGGGGATGTATTGACAGAAACGTGCCCGGAACAGTAAGTCCAGCCCACAAACTCAACACTAACCCTATAAGCAATTCAGCCACCACCTATATTCCAAGTAATCCACTTTCAGATACATAAACACTTCAACAAAACCAAAACCCATTTTAGATATCTAAATAATCATTCTCAATCTTACAGTGATTGGAGGTCCTGAAAACTCCTCCTCCATAATCTTCAACAATCCCCTATCTGCAACCAAATCAAACCAACGATCCAACTATCAATCACTATGAAACCCTAGAATTACTGCTTCTGAATTTCAATCTCATATAATTGGGACTATTGGGGCTTACACTGAACAGTTGAGTAAGCGGCATGAAAGAGAATCAGAACTCCGAAGATGCCGACCAAGAATCCCAAACTGAAACCCATTTTTCAGCTCCGATCTCCGGCCAGCTACAGCTCTCCGGTATCGGACTCTACGACGTCGTTTACGATACGCGAGTACTCTACAAATTCTGACCGACCTTCCTTGAGCTTTTGCTTTGTTGAAGCAGTGCGTTCCTGTTATGTAAGGGCCGCCCTTATAAACGACATCGACGTTTTATTTTTAAACACTACATGTCGTTTCTGTCGTCATCTTCCCTGCTTAAAACCTCAGCCAGATAATACCAGGAAAAAAAAAAAAAACCAGTTGGGTTTTAGAGCTCCGCTGGGCTCTGATACTCTGCATTACATGGGTCTACTTGTGAATCTTCTTCACCTTCCTGCATTTTCGTCCATTGTTTATAAACCTCACAGTGTTGAATATCCTAAAGCAAATGTAACAATTAAATGTAAGGTAAAGGTAGTACACTGATACTAGTTTTACAGTTTTACTGGATAAGTTTCATGTTTTCTTGTTTATTGGTGTGAGTTTTTATTTATCTGAACTGGGTTTGTGCTCTTACAGGCCTATGGAGGAGAATTGGATGCTTTGCCTCACTTACAAACTCTTAGAAAATTTCCAAGGGAGGAGCTTGTTGAAAAAGTTGTCCTCGTCAGATTTGACTCTACCCTTTTGCTTCAGGAACAAGTACAAGAACAAACATTTCAGTCCAATGCTGTTTTTACCATTAAGTATTTACACCAGTCCGGGGCTAAAGTGGTTCTTGTTAGTGACTGGAGTGCTAAAACTAATCCTAAAGTGTTTGCTGCAGTGTCTGTTGCAGGTATATAATGCCACTCACTAATGTTAGTTTCGTTACCAGCATTTCTATGATAATTATGAAGTGATGATAGTGTTGTATTGTGATCAATATTTCAGATTGATTTAGTGTTTGATGGCTCCATATTTTAGGTTTCTTGTCATCAATTCTTGACTACAAAGTTGTTCCGGTACAATGCATTTCTCATAACATGGTATCAAAGACAGAAGGCTTTGAAAAAGCAGATATTCTTCTCCTTGAGAATCTTTCTGATTTTAGAGGGGAAGTAGCCAATTGTTCAAAATTTGCTCAAGTGTTGTCATCGGGAGTTGATATCTTTGTTAATGACTGCTTTTCCCGGTCTCATAAGATTCTTGCATCGACCTGTGGAGTTGCTCGTTTCTGTTATGCTTGTTTAGCTGGTTTTCACTTTGAGGAGTGCCTATTTCACCTCAGAAGGCTTGCAGAAACCAGTACAAAACCTTATGTAGCAATTGTATGCCACTACTGCTTGTATATGAGTTCTAATTGTTGTGTTTGGTTCGAGTCATACTGTATACTTAAAAAAAAAATTATAATCTCGGCAATGCAGATTGGAGGCAGTAATCTTTCTGATAAAGCCGCTGCTGTGCATACCTTAGCTTCTATATGTGATGGGTTAGTGTTTGTTGGAATGATGTCATTCCAAATAATGCATGCATTAGGGCTATCTGTTCCCTTGAATTTGGTGGAACATGGAGCACTTAAAGAAGCTTTAGATATTGTCCAGTTTGCACACAATAGAAATGTACGGATCCTATATCCAAAAGACTTTTGGTGCAAGAATGATCGTCATCCGAAGCAATTGGAAATATATCCTGCACATGCTATTCCGGATGGTGAGACTGCATTTGATTGACCAAAAATATGATGCCATTCCTTTCCTAAATGATCTGGACATGTATGAATCAAGTATTTCATTGACCACTCTTCTTGTTACAATAAGATAGTTTCAAGTTCTGATGTTCTAGATGTGTATCACACTGTCATTGACTTATTATGACAAAGAATTGTGAAACTCAGTTTTTGATTCAATTCTTTTCCGTCTATTAGGGTGGGTACCTGTTGATATTGGGCCTGTATCATTAGATGGAATAAACTGCATTCTCACTAAATGCAAGGTAAATTTAAATACTTTTGAAGTATTGTCTTACAGAATAAGAATGATCTTTTAGCTTTTAACCATCAGCAAACATTACATCTTGAGGTGACAGCATAAAGCTGTGCAGTTTTAAGGTATAGAATGCATGTAGTGTTCATAACAGCGTGTTGCAGTACTATATCTGAAGTCTAAGTCCCCAGCCTTAATGCTGCCATGGAGACGGTCTATCAGGCTGAAAAATCATAACCACTTGGCTCAAGTTTCATCTTGAAGTCATATTTATCTTCTTTTGTGATGGCATTATGTTCTTTTTGTGTTGAACATTCAAGTATTCGTAGTAGCTGGCTTTGTCATGGACACATAGTCAGACACTCTCAGACCTCCCTTACATCTTTCATTGAATGCAGAAAGTTACCTGGATTGGTCCAGTGAAATTTCATACGAACAGCGGCACAAAAGGAGCTTCTAAAGTGGCGCAATTGCTTAATCAACTATGTCGAGGCGACAGCAACATAACTGTCATTGGCAATATGGCATGTCAAGCAATGGTGAAGGAATCAAATTCCATCTTTCACTTCAATATGTTAGAGAATGCTTCAGTTGTATGGGAGTTTCTCAAAGGAAGAAAACTTCCAGGCATCATGGCTTTAGATAGAGTAAGTTTTGTAGTTTTCTTTTATAAAAATTCCATGTTTTAACAGCAAGCTTTAAAGACTGTCAATGGAACAAAGTTACATGTCATGTGTCCCATCATGATCGGAAAGACCATCTACTAGTCTAGTTTCCATACCAGTATTGCTATATTTGTGCATGTTTATTATTAGATTGTAAAACCCTCATTCTGATTACTGTTCCTCAACAAACCACCTGCATGGAACTATGATAACTGCATATCTTAGGACGCTTGCCTCATATTCCATGATGGTGGTACTAGTTCCTACCATAAGGGCCATTAACTCCTACGCTTGGCTTAGATAGACATCTAGGTAGTGAGGAGCTGTTGCATCAAGATATGATTTCTTCCCACCTAAAATAGTTAAGACATCACTCATACAACGGCTTCAAGATAGAAGAGGTACAACTTGTCCAGCATTCCACCCTACTATTTTAAAAATAGTTTCAAATTTCTTATAATAGTCCTTTAGTGCAGGCATTCCCTTTTGATATTGACTGGAAGGCAGCCTATTCAGATCCTGCTCAACCTTTGGTAGTTGATATTGGAAGTGGTATAGTATTTCATCTTCTTTTCCCTTGGTTTTCCTTTTCCACTTATTCTTGGACTTTGGTTCCTTATAAAACATATAAAAAAATTAAAAAGAGTAATACAAGGGTTATGTTTTTCTCACAAGCTAAAAGGATGTAAGTGACATAAACTTACAATTGGGAGAAACAAATGCTGTGGCTTGTTTAGTTAAAGTAAATGTATAATTTTGGAGAACCCTTTACCATTTAATCACAAGATTGTTTTTTTTTTTTTTCGGTTCTTGGATTCAATCAGAAAGTAGTTCTAGTAGTTTTGTGTTCTTTCCTAACTCCAAATAATATTGACAGGTAACGGAATGTTTCTTTTCGGGATGGCTAAAACAAGGAAGGATTTGAATTTTCTCGGTTTGGAGATTAATAAAAAGGTCTCAGGGATTTGGAAATTTTGTATCCTATTTGCTTAAATTCCTACTATTTGACTAATGGTACATTTTCAACTCTTTTTCAGCTGGTAAAACGTTGCCTGGATTCCAGTCATCAGTGTGGTATAAGAAATGGGTAAGGTTGTGCCTTAAGCTGTGCAAAATTTATGGCCATGTGATTTCGTGGTCCTATTGCCTTCTGCATAACCTTGATGTGACCAGAATTTCTTTGCCATGTGAATGTCTGAATAACATGCAGCATTAATGAACACACATTTGTGTAAGTTGTAATTTGAATGAAACCAGCCAGTATATGTGTGTCTGTGTATTGTCGAGTTTGAGCTTGGAGAGTAGGAACTGAAGTATTTTCATGGATAGACTTGAGCATGTTGAAAATTTTGGTTCTGGCTTCATCATCTGAGCCATGTTTACCTTGTTTTTCTCTACTTCAGGTACTTCATTGCAACAAATGCAACATCAACATTCCGCTCCATAGTTTCTAGTTACCCCGGAAAGCTAGTACTTGTGTCAATACAGGTTGGGATTTTAACTTTATGTCTATTATCAACTTGCAGTGGTTGCTTGTTCTCTCTAGTATTTTGGTGATGTAACTGTGCCTGTTACCATGGAAATATACTATCTGTTAAAGTTAAGAAGCTACAAGTAGATGTCCATTTAATTTCATGCATAATGAAATGTATTGTCATTTGGAAAGAGATCGTAAACCAGATTTCTTTCATTTCGGACCTTCTTTGATGGCACGGTGTATGCGATTCTTTTTATCTTTCGTTCTCTTCACTATAGTTAATTTGATCACTTCCAAACAATATCCTTTAAGAGAATGACCTCGTGTCACATATCTTTACTCTGTTAAAAAAGGATTATTATGTTTATTAAATTGTTCTCCATCACTTGGTTCAAATGACATTGCAAGTAGACATGTAGAACACTATGTTTGATGTCGCAAATTAAATGCATTTCATTTCCCTTATAGTTCTCTTGTCCTTGCCTTGATTGCTAATGTGTATCCCATTTTTTAGCCTGGATCCTCAAAGTGGGTTTGGGGGATTTCTGGGTGTCAACCAAAAAAAAATTGATAAGTATTCCTCTCCCCATTTAGTGCCCAAATCCTGATTTCAACGAACCAGAACATCGATGGAGAATGCTGCAAAGGTCATTAGTCGAAGCAGTTGCTGATCTCCTTACAGTTGATGGAAAGGTAAGACTACTTTCCAACTGCTCTTCCGTGAAGCTCCATATCAACTCTGTAATCACTTCTTTCCTTCCCTCTTCATCCTCAAAACCAACCACTGTAAGTGATGACACCATGTACTCCATGGTGCAATGTTAAGACTTAGAACTACATAAATCTAGAAAAACTATTTATGTTAGCCGCATGACAATACTCACTCTCATTTGCTAGGTGTTTCTGCAATCTGATATAGAGGTTGTCTCTGTGAGAATGAAGGAACAGTTTCTGAGATATGGCAAGGGCAAACTTACTATTGTGCATGAGCAAAGTTATGCCATAAATAATGAAGGGTGGCTCAAGGACAATCCATTCGGAGTTCGGTCAGATTGGGAACAACATGTCTTAGATCGTGGGGCCCCTATGTACAGATTAATGCTTTGTAAATCAGCCTCAAGTGAATGAAGTCACTGCAGCAGCCAATGGATGAAGCTGGCTGCATCTTATACCACTAGAACTAGATGGATATATCTTCTCAAGTCAAAGTGGTCCAGGATCCTTTCTTGGTGGCACCGATTTGTTTCTCCAAGCAATGTTGTCTTTTAATGGTAATGGATGTGAGTTGCTGTCTTTTTGGGATCTTTTTAAACTACAAATGGTAGCACTGGCTAGTTCCAGATTCCTGGCTTGCACTTCACCTAATAAATGGATGAGAATAATTTTAAGTTGTCTTCTAGTATAACATTGTTTTAGGTTGAGTTTATTGAAAAAAATGTCATTAAAATATGCTAAGCAAATATGCAAACTGCAGGGTTCAAGAGCTTTCAAAGTAAGAGAAATGATGATGGGATGAATGGAAGCTATTGGTGAAGTAGATGCTGTTTCAATAGAACAAGGACTGAATATGTTTGACAATGCTACCACATGATTAAAGTCGATCCCCCGTGTCTGTATGGCAAAGGAAGCAGCTACAAGCTCCATAGCTACCTCAAGTTACTATCTGTATTGTTTGATCATTTTGATTATCATTATGATTGTTGTAACTTGTCCATGACAATTTTGGATGCGTATAATATAGATCCCTGGGTTTCAGAACAATGTGATTTTTTTTCATTAGTTCCTTCAGTTCCTAGTGTCATGAAATCCCTTTGATGAATGCCAATATAGTCTGCATAAGCATGTCTGCAACCAAAGGTTTGGCAACAAAATCAGAAGGGGTTCCTTGATTTTGTTTCAACTTTCTATTTAGCAAAGTGACCAGGTCTAATTGAAATTTGTTTGACATAATTAAAAGCTTTTCTGTAGGGTGAGATGCCCTCTTCTTTGGCTTTCTCTTCCTTTTGACATTTTGCTTTCCCATACCAACACAAACACATGATAGAGGGTTCTTTCTTTAAAGGTAAAATATGCTTCCTTCTGAGAGATGCTACTATCGTTACCTGCATTGCATGTGCCAAATCCACTGCTGGACTTCTTTAAGCAAGATTGCCTTCATTGTGGGTCATTCATCCCTTGGTTGAAGTATGCATTGATAAAGTTAAAAGGTATTAGTCTTCATCATGTGCTTCACATATTCACCATTTCACCCACCCTGTTAGTGGTTGAATCAAGACTTCAATTTGAATTCATCACAGATGATTATGTATAATTACATAACTTTCTCATGAATCTTAAAGATATCATCTTTAGCATGTAACTTTTGCAATTTATACAAATACAAATGAAATTTTATAGTGTTCTGAAGTATTAAAATTCTAGAGTTAGAAACTGTTAGATTAATCATTATTTGCGATATGTGCGACACAGTGAGATAATTTAACAGCTTCCAGTTTTAGAGTATTTAACACTGACATTTTAAAATTTAATATCATTTTATTAGTCACTGTTTACGGTATGTCCCACACAATAAACTAATCCAACAGATCTCAAAACTTTTTTCAAAACTTTAGAACACTTAAAAAACACCCTATGCACAAAGGATGTGATCAAGTTTCCAGTAATTATTGGAATCAACAGAAAGCATAGAAGTGTGAGTTTTACAAATCACAACTGTCAAAACTAGGCCTTGACATCACACACACATCCCAGTTGTAAAAAATTAGGTCACGTTGAGTAACCCTCCTATGTTCATGTCCATGTGTCTCACAACCCTAAAGCAGAAAAATAAAACCCAGATGGTGATACCATCCCAATAAATCAATAATCCTAATTTTTCGACCGCCTCTTTTTTCCTAGAGTAAAACAAAAAATAAAATAAAAAATAAAAAAAATCGTTTCTTTTCTGGGCGTTTACGTCTGTCGGAAAATTGAGTCTGCATTTCATCGATCGCCGGCGGAGCTTGTTCCTTCTGTTCTTGGGTTCTCTGGATTCTCCGAAGTCTCCCTCAGGTAATTACGAGCGTGAATTTTGCAGATTTATGAGTTATGTGATTCAGAGAGCTTTAGTTGATTCTTCGTTTCTGTAGCTTGAAACCCTAACCCTCGATTTTGGCTACTGCAAAAGTCGAGGAAATTGGAATTTAGGGGAAAAATTTCTTGAGTACTTCGTTCTGTAATTTTTTTTTTTTAATTAACTTTTTTTGGGATGAAGGTAATTTTTAGAAACTGTGTTGCAGAGTTGAGTTTAGGTTGTGATTTGGAATTCTGGATCTGTAGAACGAGTTTTTGCAGAAGAGAATTATCGTTTTCCAGCATTTTCTTGGATACCAAACACAGTTTTTTTTTTTTTTTGTTCATTGCTGGAATTCAATTGCTTGCTTTAATTTTGCTGAAATGGGATGTTGAATATGCCAATGTGGTCTTTGGTAGCTTTAATTTCTGAAATATGATACTGGGCTTTGCTAGCATGATGTGAATTCTAGTATTTATGGTCTGTTTGGGTTGATAGATTTGCTTTTGTTAGCTTTTTAAACAGTTTGGTTGATACTTGTGAGCTTCTATGCATGCTTGATGGAGTCCTGTTTTCCAGGATCTGGATTCGGCACTATGTAATTAGCCAAACTGGGGAAATTTATAAGTGATCTCGAACTAGGGGATTTGAAATTTAGATAGGATTATCTTGATATAACTGAATCTTTGGTTCATGAATCATGAGGGCGTGTGAAGATAAATGAATAGGTTGCTGCATCCTACTTGTTTAACTTTGTCTCTGTTTACTGCACTGATATTTCCATGAGAAGCTTAACTCATTAAAATGTCGGATTTGTAGCAAGTTTAAGGCAACAAAGTATTGCTCAAACCAGAACTTGAGCATGTAGGTTTGGGGTCAACAGACATCATGGACAGTGAGGCACACCCACGTCAGGAAAGTATTTCGGTTCAGGAGGGAGATCCTGCTTTTGCCCCGTCCACCTCAAATCATGTTGCCGTGCAGCAGCCTGGTATGTTACTGTAATCAATTATGAATTTCATTTTACTTATATTGGTTTTCTGATGGTTAAGTGACCTTCCTAGGCAACTTTGCATAATATAATTGTTGTGAATCTGCAGTTAAAAAACCAACACGGCAATGGGCTGCTTGGACACATCAAGAAGAGCAAAGTTTTTTTGCTGCACTACGACAAGTTGGCAAGGTATGCCATTGCTTATCTTGGCAATAGATTATTTCGGCATATATGGATCCCTGACTTCATGTATTTTGATTGCAGAATTTTGAGAAAATCACTTGTCGTGTTCAAAGTAAAAACAAGGATCAGGTATTTAATAAAACAATTACTTTTGGACTGCTTTCAGCCAGTGGTTCCTGAATTCTTCTGTCAACATCTTGATTTTGATTGTCTTTTTTTTCTTGTCTTTCCTTCCATGCTTTGCAGGTCAGGCATTATTACTATCGTCTTGTGAGGCGTATGAACAAGCTGCTGGGTCCAGGATTATATTTGGATTCCAGAAATTCTAAAGATACTAATGCTGCTATGCTTAGATGGTAAGATTAATTATTAATCAGGTTCATTTTTCCTAGTTATGTATATGTTCTGAAATTTTAGAGATTGAAGTTGGATTTTAGATTTTTTCAGTCACTTTGGGCCTTTGGGGTCATTTGACTTAAAATCTTCTGTAGAGAGCTATTGTTGATATATAGCTTACAGCCAACATGATTGACAATTATCTGGTTTTCTTGACATATAGGAACACAAATGATTTGCAGTTACATATAGGTCTTATTGTATAAGTTATTATCAAAGATAAAATTGTGCAGATGTTTCTTATAATTGCATGACCTTGTTACAGGTGGTCTTTGCTGGAAAAGTATAGCTGCAAAGCATCAAAGCTTCACTTGAAGCCCCGACGATTTAAGATTTTTATGGAAGCCTTGGTTAGTACATTCTACTATGTTGATCCATGAATACTTTACTAGATTAGGTGATTGTAGAGTACAATTCTGCTCACCACCATTAAACCTTGCTGCACCGTTATCTCCACTCATTATCTGTGGTGTTTTAACTTTCCTAAGAACTTCAGTTGCACCTATTAACCATGGTTATCCATGATAAGGTATGTGACACATGATGGAGAAATGGGGAGCAAAATTGAACTCTATATAATAGTGATACATTTTGCTTATGCTGGACCGACTAACATGTTTTTCTTATAAAGGAACACCAACTCCTTAAAGACCGGAAGAAGACTGTCAGGAAACGGCCTTCTCAGGGTGAAAACTGCCCTCCTGAGGCTACCAGCACTGTCTCAAATCAGAATAGACCATCAGAACATGATCGTCCAGTTAAACTTGTTCTTGTTGACTGTCACAATATTCAGAAATCAGGACCTGGAAAAGCATCATTAAAGCGCAGTGGAAGCATAGGTGTTAATCGTGGCAACAAAGGAGATGCAAGTACCGTGAAACCTGCTAGACAACGACGTAAACCAGGTGATCTTTCTGTTTGTATACCTACTTTGTAGATACCTCCATGGTCACTTTCTCTCTTCAGAAGTTAGGATATCTGGCCCCAACATTTTGATTAATTTTTGGGCGGTCAGTAGTTGAATTCACAGTCCTATTGGTTCAGAACTATATTCCGAGTTTATGCTTTGTCTCTCAGCTGTGCATTGTCTTCTAAGTCATTGATGTGCCTTTTGTTTTTATATTTCACAGTGATGTGAGGATGGGCATGAATATCTGATTTCAACTTTGGATGAGTCTAGTGTCCTCTTTTTCTGCAAAAACAACCAAAAAAAGGAGATCTAGTATCCTCTTAATAGAAAAGAGGATAATCATTGCATCTGGACTTTTGAATATGTCTGATTAGATTTTTATACAAGTGTATCAATGCCTTGTTGACTTAAATATTTTTCTTTTCAAACTAACACCTCCTTTGTCAAGTGTAATTGCTGTTCTTGCCCCTTTGAACTTAACTTTGGTTTTTGTTCTTCATATTTTCTTTTGTTGTGAAGAAAATTGAATTATTTTCCTTTAAAAATGAAATTATTCAAATGCTCTGCAATTTCTTATTTAAATGTAAAGCTATGATGAGGTTTTGCTTCCTGATTCAGAGTATCAAGTACTTTTTGGAAATTTAGTTCTTAAACCAAGCAGTAGTACCTCATTTTCAATCTAAGCAAAACTAATATGCTCACACACTCACCTTATTGGGTAAACTCTGGTTCCTAATTAATTAGCAGGTGTTGTCTCTTCAACAGCAGCATATAAAAAGTGGGAGAAGGCTGCAATTGCTGGGGTTTCTTTGGTCGCAGATGCTGCTGAGCACTTGGAGCGAACAATCGATAAAGATGTTGGACAAGACAAAAGCAGTGCAGGTGAATCATTTCCTACCCAGATTGTCCCTTTTCTATGTTTATGAAAAAGAAAAAATACAAATAGATACAGTTGTGAAACATTTCTTAACAGTGTTGTTTTGTCCATTGCATTTCCAGAGAGAAATAGTGCTGTCCCTGTTGGAAATTTTCTGCCTCCTATGCCCAATTTTCCTCAAAACATTTATGCAGAGAACAACATAAACAACTCTATGAAGCTTAAACTCCAGTTGTTCCCAATTGATGATAGTACTAGAAAAGCCTTGGAAATGGTAAGAAGCAACATTACTTATATTTTCAAGTACAGTTTGTTATAAAGTTTTATGACTGGATCAGTTTTCAGCTCATGTAAACAAATTTGGCTTTTTAATCTGTCACAGGATAAACATAATCCTCACCTGGAGCTTACGCTCCCTACTCGGAAAAAGATATCCTCAGTTATGGAACACCTAAATCGCAAATGGGGCAGTTCAAGTGTGGCATCAGGAGAGCTAATGCTTTTCCCTAATAGTGTCCAGCAGGATAGTCCAACAGGCTACCTGAGATGGATGCAAGACTCAAATGTCAGTGCAGGAGATGTATATGCAATGATTGGAAGCCCTCCAGTTTTCCGATTAAGGTTCCTAATTTTTCTTTTTCTTTTTCTTTTTTCAACTCCCAAATTACTACACATTAAATTACTATGTAATTACTGACTGACAATATCTCCTTGCAGGTATGGTTGGTTCTCCACTACTGAGCTTGGATCTGTTTCATCGCAAGCACCTGTAGCATCTTGCAGGATTCCAGTTGAGCATGATATGAATGTGGAGAAGATGAAGGATCCTGTATTGGAATCAGCATCTGTTTCTCCACTATCTGCTAGTAATCAATGTGTAGATATCCACAAAGACCTCTTAACCTCAGTGACAAAAAATCATTCTCTTGCTCAGACTTCAGCTGATGAGCCCAACCAGAAGAATGACCTTGAGGGAGACCCTACAGAAAGTGCATCATGGCATGAAAAGGTCGCAGGTGATCAGGGTATCTTAAGACATCAAGGAGAAGTGGTAAATTATTCTATTCCCCATGCTTTAAATGTTAATACGGCTCATAGGCATAGATATTTTCAGCTAGTCCACTTATACACAAAAGTGGAACCTCTTATTGTGATTTTTTATGCTAGAAATGCTTTACGTGGATTTTTCATGTTAACCTTTTATCTTATCTGTTCTTTTTCTGATCATTTAATTTGTTTTTATATACCTAGGATGGCCTGAGATTCCAGAACGGCACTGCACTATCAGCCAAAGAGTGGGCTGATAGCCTAACGAACATTAGTGTTGGAGATCTCCTTTCTGGGGTGCCTCATGATCTAGATGCTAACGGCATTGATCAACCTCTCACTGGAAGGTCCCTGTGTCTTCCGCAGATCCCATTTAGCTGTGATTCATTTGATGCTGCGATTGCTGCTCATATTTCTAGACAGAAGAACAAGATGGGATGTGAGCCTACAATGGTATCCCATGTATCTTCCATCTGGGATGCTGAAGAAACATGTGATGCCTTTGTGTTTCAAAAGAATTCGGCTTTCCGTCAACAGTCTACCAGTTCATCTGGTGTTGCTCCTCCAGGGGACTGCAAACTGATGGCTAGTACAAGCTCAGTGGGCTGTGATCGTATGGTTGAGGTATCATTTCATAATATTTTCTTTTCTGGTGTTGACATAATATTTTTGTTTCTCAAGTAATCATAGTGGCTGGGAAATAGGAATACTAACACGAGTAAAATACAACTTTCCTACAGGACTTACCTGTAGTACAGAGGCCAATTAATGATCCTCAAGAAGATCCTATGGATGAGTGTCAGTCTGATCCACATATCCTAGAGAGTTCAGTGAGAGATTTCAACGCTTTAGCAGATATATACTGGGTATGTTTCTTTTCCAGCATTTTATACTTTCAACTTTAAGCTCCATGACCCTCCTATGACTTATTGAATTCTGCTCAAACCTGCCCCTCTTGTTTTGTCAAGAAGCAGGGTCATTTTGCTGAAGCTAAACAAGTGCATTTATGCGTGCCTTAATTGAAATCCTGTCAACAGGGGCTAATGGATTCATAAATTTTAATTGTAGTATAAGCAGGCATATTTCAGCTATTTTGTGGATATTTCTGATTTTTTGTTTTCCTCTTTTGTACAGCCTGAATCATTAGGACCATTAGATTTGGAGCTACCATCATCTAAATACCATAACGAAGATTTTATTCTGAATGATAGTCTTAGTGGACTGAACCGCCTTATTGCCAGCAGTCTGGATGCATTTCAAAATTGCTCTTTCTTTGGTTCAAACAAGAAAGAACCAACGCCATCAGTTGAGGCTCGAGAAACTATTTCCTTCTCAGATTTTAAAATTGGCAATGGAGTTTGAAATCTGCCGAATTAAATATTAGGGATAAGATTTTCTTCATGCTGGGGCTTCAGTTCAGTGACTATAACATTTTCTCAGTTTAGCTGACTTGAGGATCACATGCCAAAGGTGTCCATGCTAGCCCAAACAAAATTTTAGCTGGGTGTACATTTCTCAGATCAAATGACTTCAATTTGTACAAAGTAGACATGAAATTAGTGGCAAATTATTACTCTGCTCACCATTTTGTTTGTTTTTCTTTTTGTAAATTGTGTCTCAGAGCTGATGCATGACCTCTGCAAACTGACCAGATGAACTTGTTAATGTTATCTGTACATTCTTCCTTCTTCAATTTTGTTCTGTAGCTTATGTTGTTGATTTTGTTTCGACTTTTCAGATGCTTTCTTCGTGTGGTTTTTCTAGTAATAGTGATCATGTAGAGTACATGTTATTGAAGGCTTGTCCTCAACAGATTCATATTTTCGATTTTAGTACAATTCAATTGCTTACTGTTCTGTTTGTTGAGTAAAGGCGTATGACAAGAATGCAGGTAGGTAGTGGATGAAACAACGTAATTGAGGTAGTGGATGAAACAACGTAATTGATTTGTCGAATTATGAGACTGCTACGTAATTTGGACCATCAGAGGATAGGACATATTCTTGATTGAGCATCAATTTTTGGATTGAAACTAATATAACATTATTGCCTCAATATGATAAAGACATTACATCAATCCAAATTGTCTAGAAACACATCTCTGCTTTGTGGCCCAAACAATGTGTAGACAACCAAAAGGTAATCAATCAAGCTTGATAGATTGGTAAGTTCCTGGTACATACTTACATTCTCTCCATTATTTTGGACGTATCACTTCGTACCCAGTGTCAAATACAACAAAGAGAATATGATGATGATGAAGCAGAAAGTCAGAAACGCATAGTGTCAATGTGGAAGCCTGACATGTGTCGGTTTTAAACAACTTTCTCTTACGAGACTCGGTATTACGAGAAACTACATGAATCGACACATATAAGAATTTCTCAAATGCGTGTTAGAATTTTAGCCTTTACGTCACGAATAAATCGGCGGAAACTCTGTTGGGATGACCCATCTGCAGCCAAAGCATCCTCCAATGTCTGCTTTGCCTTCTTGATCTCCTTCTGCAATATTCGATCACCCAAATTTCCACTCATCAGACGGTTGACCTTCTGTGCTACCTCCAACCTTGTGATTGGCTTCCTGTCACAAAGATTGAGACCAATCCTCCAATCATCAACAACTAGTTTCCTATTAGTGATTTGGTCAGTTTCAATAGGAAAACACAGCATTGGAACACCAAACCACATACTTTCCAGTATGGAATTCCATCCACAATGAGTCAAGAACCCTCCTATTGCTGGATTTGAGAGCACCTCAACCTGAGAACACCAAGGCACCATTAACCCTCTATCGCTAATCTGGTCTTCCAATCCAAAGGGAACAATATGCCCTTCTTCCTCATAGCTTATAGTGTCAGGGCGTAGTACCCAAATGAAATTCACTTTACTAAGCAAAAGCCCCTTTGCTATTTCCTCAAACTCATTCTTAGTAACCTGACAATAGCTACCAAATGAAACATACAAAACTGAACCTTGAGGCTTGGTTTTGAGCCATTGTGTACAGTCAATCTCGGACATCAGATTAGTAGCCACAACATTTTTGGTGGGTTCACTAGGGAAGACAGGGCCAATTGCATATGTAGGTTGCTTGTCTTGCAAGGCTGAAAGAGACTCTGCTTCAAGTTCTTGAACTGTATTACACAGTATAAAATCTGCCCTTTTAACTTCGCGGAACGCCTTCTTAACGATTCGCAGCATCGGAGATGAGGTATCAGTAATGTATAGGTGTGACATCAAGTCCTTTGGTTCAATAGCCTGCACACCAGGTATGTAATCTATGGTGTCCTCACAATTATCTGATAAATTAACCACAACAAAAACAGAGTCAGGTAATATATACATAACTTGATTAATGATCTCTTACAAGCTAGTTACCTAGCACATTATGTTATCAGGCTGAATTCGTTTCACACTTTCAAACAAGAATCCGTGATCGTACATAGAAAATCTGACAATATAACATGTTTCTCGAACATTCTAAATATAGGTTACACATTCAAATAAATAACTAGGAGTTAATGATATTCATATTTACAGTGACAACATAACATGCTTCTCAAATGTAACATAAGTAAAACTAAGAGAGGACAACATACCATGACAACCAAAATGACCATGTTTTATGAGGAGGTCCAAGTGGTAGTATATGTTTAAGACTAAAGCTGGTTCAGTCCAGAAGGAGATATTAATAAGGTTGTACTTGTTGGCTATCATCACTGGCCATGTGTGGAAGGTGTCAGCAATCAAACAATTGATTGAGGGGTCAGACTGTACTAAATCTCCAACAAGTTCATCAACATGGGCAGGGAAGACATGGATACTGCCCTCAAGAAATTGGTCAAGGTTCTGAAACCGATTGAAGGACAGTGGGAAAGCATCACTCACTGTTCTATAGCGTATGTCAAGGCCGGACTCACGCGCCGCCGCAAAGATGTCATCTTGATCTTGCTCTTGCTCTTGCTCTTGTGTAGTGTTGTTTTTGGTTTTGGATCTGGTTATCCGGTGATGAATGTGTTGAGTGTTGACAAAAGTGATGGTGAAGCCATTTGATGCAAGATTCATGGCCAAATGGGTGAAGGGGTTGACATGGCCTTGAAGAGAAAGAGGTACCATGATTGCATGAGGCTTTGGGTGATTGGCCTCCATGGTTCCAAGTATTTGCTAGCTCTGTGTGTTGTGTGAGGATTGAAAAAGAGGGCATAGGCTGAAACCTCACAAACCCTTTTAGTATTTTAATATAGCAGAATGATAATGTAAACAAAATGAAGTTTCAAGAAAGAAACTGACAAGAGAGAAAATGACGGTAATAACTCTTGTGTAATTGTTTGATACCTAGCTTTTTTTTTTTTTTTTTTTTTTGGAATGAATTGATGAAGACCTAGCTACTACACATGTGCTATCTGAAGAAGTTGTCAGATGTACAATTGAAGTTTGTGGTTTGGGTGAAGTCTGGAGGTGACATATTATTACTTTACTCGAAAGATGAGTTTACCGTTACTACTGTTCATAAGGGGTCGAAAAGACTCTTTAGCCGTTACCGTTTTTTTTTCCCACAATTTTCAGGGTGGGAAGAAAGGAAAGAAGAAATTGAATGTGCTACCGTGGGACGATGCCTCTCGCTTAATTCTCGGCCATGTCGTCGAGATTGAGCCTCTAGCTGTAAATCCACGCTCTCATTTTTCCAATCCCCTTCTTCTCCTCCTTTTCCCAATTCTCTTTCTCAGCAATGAAAGCTTTGGACCTCCAAAACCCACCTCCCCGGCCATCAGGTACTCTCAATCAATTCCGTCACTTTTTCAATTCACTTCAATTTTGGTCGACGCCCATATGAGTTAGTGTGTGGTTTGTTTAGCTCAGGTATACACTAGGCCACTTGATTACTATATGTGTATGTATTATTTGCTACTATGATTTTGGGTATTGGTTTTAAGCTGAAAGAAAATGATTTTAGTTTTGTTTGTGAGAATAGAGTGTTAGTATTACAGTTTCTGTGCCAAAGAAGACCTTAGCATCAGGGGAATTGTTAAAGTCATAGCGTACCAAAGAAGTAAAAGTTCTGTTTCTCAATAGATGAAATTGGTCAGTTTAATTGAAACCCAAAGTTGTTTTGCAGTTCCATAATTCTGATTTTTGATCCGTTGTTCTATCTTTTTTCTACTGTTCCGTTGTTTTTGGTTGCTGGGAAAAGCTATCTTTGAGCTTCATTGAGGACCGGTTATGTTCTGACAGAAGATACATAGACACTGACAAATGCATTTTATTCTGTTTCTCCGAAAGCAAAGTAATCGATACTTGAATAGGGAAAGATCAAGCTTGGTAGTTTCGAGAGAAGCAATCTATTTCTAAAGACGGACGTATGTAATTCTTTATTTTCCGCAACTTAACAATGTAATCGAGTTTGACTTATCCTTTTGAACACCTTCTCGGATTGAGTATTATATTTGAGGTTGTAGTGCTTTCTATTATTATCTCACTATACTAAGCAGATCATTGATTTACATAAATGCCTGAGTTCTCTGTTGTTCCTTACCTGAAGTCTGTTGGTCGGGTAGCTATGGTTGCTGCTGTGAAGACTTCTTGATTCGACTGTGTAACGATGGCTCCACCTGATCCTATTCTTGGAGTTTCTGAAGCATTCAAAGCTAGCACAAATGAGAAGAAGAAGAAGAAGAACTCCAGCCATATGTGCTTAATGTTGTTAAGAAGGTCAGGTTCTTATCCTTCATGAAATAAAGGAAAAGCCAATAGATTTGCTTCTTGAAAACCACGTTACTGATAAACCACTTTACTGATAGGCTGGCATTTCGCAGCAAAACCACTTTACCGATTTGAGAGAAAGTGTGTCACCATTGTTTTAAACACGTCCAAAAGATGATTCAAGGTAAGCAATTTCACAAAGAAAAATTGCTTATCAGAAAGATGCTCAAAGCTTTGAAGAAGACCTTGATAACCAAAAGATGGTTGTGCCTGAGCGAAAAGCTTTGAACATGTCCAGAAGATGCTAAAAGGCAAACAATTTCACAAAGAGAACGATAGGAAAAATAGTCATGTTCAATTTGACCATTATATATACATATATCCTTTATATTTCATTAATATCAGAAAAACGATAGAAAAAATTGGTCATGTTCAACTCTGATAGTATAGTGATAAAATTTTTGTATTTTCAGAGTAATTTCATTCATATGAACTGAATCTTTCAAGGCAGTGCTCAAGTGGAACCCGAAAGTATTGTAAATGGTATTGGTGTTGTGAAACTAATGGGACACTACAGTGGTAATATTTCGCATTTCATGTTTATATTTTCATATTCTTCGTCAATGTCTTGCAAATATGAATCCTGTCCAAAAATTGATTTTGAAATTCTCATTTCTGGTTTTTCTGTGTTTGGTTACTTTTGTGAGGCAACTTCTTTGTCTTTTGAATTGTTAAAGATTCATACTGACTTGATTTTTCTGAAATTCATGTATCATTTGTAATGTATTTCGTTTTTGCTTTGTTGGTTATGATATATGCCTAAATTCATATATGAAAGCCTTCTTCAATGGTTATATCCATGACTAATGAATTCTTAAATTCAAAATGAACAATAGTTTACATCCTGGAACTTCTGTCAAGGTAAATGGGTGCATATCTGATTGCGTTCATATCTGTTGTTTGCAGGACTTCTGCTGGCAAAAATTTTGCAAACCTGCTTTCTTGATTGTCTTCCACAACATATTGTCAACAATACCCTCTATATTCCTGTTCAGAATAAACTGATTTAGGGGAATTCTAGTACTGGTATGATGTTCAAGACTTGGCTCAATTTGTAGATTATCCAACATTTTAATCAGTTAATATTAATTCGTTCAATTAATCTCAAACACAATTTTTTTTTCTTTGGTAGAGAAACAAAGAGAGATTGTCAGCAAAAGAATAATCATCAGACGAACAGTTAACAGTGTTGCAGAAAAAACTTCAAACCTAAAAGACATATCAGTTAATAGCAGGTTGCTCATGTATCTTCCTACAGTTTTGTTCAGCCAAAGTTTAGCTTTATTTCAGAAGAAATCGCTGCTAAAATTTTGATCCAAGCCCCAAATCTGCAAGTTTCAACAGAAACAATTGGTGTTCAAGATTGGTTTGTATCAATAGTATTATTTTCTATACAAGCAATTACTCTCCTGAACAATCTTCATAATCTATGGTAATAGTAAGTTCAGCGGCAAAGCGCGGGCAAAATTTAAGAACTGGTTTCTTGTACTATTGATACAGTGCACGAGTGGTCTCCTCTTGTAGGCAAGAATTCCAGATAGTTCCTCTGGATATGGATTACGTTCCTCTGGATATGGATTACCTATGTGCATCCTCATTGCTGAGGCTACTGTGGTGATGCTGTGAGATTAAAGTGTTATTATTTCATTGTTTCTTTCGATATGTATCTGACATTATATTGAGTACTTTTAGAAAGCTTTGTCTTCTTATTGGAAGTTTTGCTCCAGAAGGCAACAAACCGCCATCCTTTGGTTCAACGTTGAAAAGTATTCCACTGAGATAAATAAGACAAGAGAATAGTCGCACATGGAAACCCATAAAGCAGGTGAAGATGAAAAGAACCCAACAAAAACTTAGATCGAGATTTGATTTTCAGAGGCTGTGTAGAACGACAGAGCAAAATGAAAACTTTAATCTGACTGATATATATTTCTAACCTCACGTATTCATGGAGACAAGGACATGCACTTGTAAATTCCTTCTCATAGTCTCATACATGGTCTGGACCACCGTAGCTACTATTCATGAATGAGAAGTTTCACCCGGGCTACGAGCGCGCCGACGGGTACAGCCACCCTTTGGTTCAACGTTGAAAAGTATTCCACTGAGATAAATAAGACGAGAATAGTCGCACATGGAAACCCATAAAGCAGGTGAAGATGAAAAGAACCCAACAAAAACTTAGATCGAGATTTGATTTTCAGATGCTGCGTAGAACGACATAGCAAAATGAAAACTTTAATCTGACTGATATATATTTCTAACCTCACGTATTCATGGAGACAAGGACATGCACTTGTAAATTCCTTCTCATAGTCTCCTACATGGTCTGGACCGCCCTAGCTACCATTCATGAATGAGAAGTTTCACCCGGGCTACGAGCGCGCCGACGGGTACCTGTCAGCCGCAGATGCATACGGCAGACCTTGATTTTGATTTCCCATGCATTTACGATCACAAATTCCCCGGCCCACATAGTATGCTAGTGATCGATTCTTTTTACGTTGCAAGTGCGTAATGACATCTAATTTAAGATATATGCTAATATTTAATAAATGTTTCCTTTTTGTAACCAGAGTTGTCATTTCAAGTTCGAAAACAAGTTTAAATTGTTAAGGAATAAGTTAACGACAGTAATGCTAAACAGTTTTTCATTATTTTCATATATCGGTTCTAAGTTTGAACAAAGTTTCAAATCAACATATAATCGACGAATTATTGGATATATATTGCGTTTAATACAATCAAATATCTCCAAAACATATGTCATGATATTATACTCATTGATAGTTAGACAATTATAGCATGCATGTTTCTTATAGAAACTAAAAGTAGACTACGTACACCTTCATGTAAGAATCTAGTCGACAACATATATAGCATTCTTCTCAGTGTAACGACGTAAACAAAATTTGAAGATACTTAGGCTAGGGCTACATATATACCATGAGAACCAAAATGACCGTGCTTTATGAGGAGGTCCCAGTGGTAGTAGAAGTTCAAGGCTAGAGCTGGTTCAGTCCAGAAAGAAATGTTGACAAGGGGTTGTACTTTTTGGGTATCATTGCTGACCATCCATGGATCCACGGTATCAGCAATCAAACAATTCATCGATTGACGGATCAGACTTGAATAAGTCTCCAACAAGGTCATCAAAATGGGCTGGGAGACACGGAAAACACCCGCAAGAAACTGGTCAAGGTTCTGAAACCGACTGAAGGAAGCATCATTCACTGTTCTGTAGTGTATGTCTAGCCAGACCGGACTCATGTGCTGCAGCGAATATGTCATGCCGGTCTGGATGATCAAGTTCGGTGTTTTTGGGTTGCGATTTGGTCATGTGGTGATGAATGTATTGGGTGTTGACAAAACCGATGAAGCCTTGCGATGCAAGCTTCATGGCCAAATGGGTGAAGGGGTTGACGTGGCCTTCAAAAGACAGATCGAGGTACCATGCTTGCATGAGGTTTCGGGTGATTGGCCACCATGGTTGTGAAGGCATTCTAATCTATTAGAGAAAGGAGGGCAACTGGTGCTAAAATGACATCTATCGTTCTTTGGTATATCCTATAATAGTCGAATGATAATAATTAAGCTAAACCATAAGTAGACAAGCCACCCCCATCCCTTATTCTCCATCACCTCTGCAAAATTTCAGCCAATTTGGTGATCGTTAAGGTATCCAAAACTGCAATTTACATGAACGAACCGAATCTGTCGAACCGGAACTGTTCGTATATATTGTTGTAATTTGATCACCAAATTGGCTGAAATTTTGCAGAGGTGATCTATACATTAGGACCTACAAACTGAACGGTTAAGATGTGAAAATATGATCGGAAAGTGGGTCAAAACTGTAAATCTGTACGGATCGAAAAACTGCGGACGTCCGCAGTGGAGAACCGTTGTGTGTGTGTGTGTGTGTGTGTGTGTGTGTGTGTGTGTGTATATATATATATAAATCCTCAAATAGTACATGAACTATGGTCCAATGCACATTTTGGTACCTAAATTTTCAATACTACCCTAATGGTACCTGAACTATTGCTCCGTTTCTCCATATGGTACTTCCTTTGAATGTGCCGTTAACTTTGCCTATAATTTTTTTTTTTTTTTTGAGATTAATGTCATCCAATAAGAATGAGCCACGTAGGCAAAGTTAACGGCATATTTGACGAAAGTACCATATGGAGAAACAGAGCAATAGTTCAGGTACCATTATGGTAGTTTTGAAAGTTTATGTATCAAAATATGCATTGGATCATAATTCATGTACCATTTGAGGATTTTCTCCTATATATATATATATATATATATATATATATATATATGGAACCCATAAAACTCGACGGAACTTAATAGAGCTAGCCTTTAGTTTCACCAGGTTGTGTAGATCCATTGTGAGGCTCATATATACATCAAGGAAACACGAGGACTATTTGTCTGGGAGTAAAAAGGGAACACAAGGACTTGTAATCATCATCACGAGTTCATCCCTCCCTACACATGGTCTGGACTCTGGACCACTGTATGTATACGTACCCTTCATGATGAAGGGGAAGTTTCACCTGCATATTTCCCCACGTACACGTACGCCGCTGGTAACTGTAGGTAGATGTGTTAATGTGTAGATAGGGCCTTAATTTTGATTTCACATGCATTAATTTATGGGAAAGTTGCTCACCTATATTGTGCCCAAGTAAACTAATTTTTTTATCTATTATCTTATTTAATGACAAGTAGGTTCACGAGTTAAACTTTGATTATTATTTCCATAATATTGCATTAGAGAATCAATGTAATATTTCCATAATATTACATTGAAATTAATTTCATTTTCTTAAGATTGAACTAAAGATACTAAAAGGCAATGATATAGGGCCTCAAATGAGACCTAAGATTTGTGACCTCAAATCTTAGGTGTCATGCCATACAGGCAAATACAAATTTTATTTTCAATTCCACATAATAAATCTTGTCACATCATACTATTGCAACACCAATTTCACCATTTTATATTTCATTTTAGATGTAGGGGATGAATCAATTACATTAATGAATTAAATTAGGTGATGAAAAAAAAAGATAAGCTATTAATTATATACTAATTTAAGAGATATGTGTACAAATTCTTTGACAAATATTTTTCTTCATTTTCTTTCCTATAATTTTGGGAAACAATATTATTTCTGGTGCCATTATCCCTACTTCTGCAGCTATAGGTTTGCACTTTTACCCGACTCCCAAAATCGAAAGGACCTGATGTACAGATGTACAAAAAATCATTTCCCAATAGCATCAATATAGTCAAGAAATAGGCATTAACTTTTCTTTTCAAATATTGATTAATTTCATCCAAAAAAGTAGCATTGATACATTGAATTTGGAAAATACGTATATCTAAATTAAAAGGTAAAAAAAATTCCAGCCATTAATTATCATCTACAAATCTAAAAAAAGGAAAAAAAAGCAAAAAAATAATAAACTCAAATATGACATGTAAACCCTACTACATAAAGAGAGAAAAAATGAACAAAAAATATATATATAATCATATGAATATGTATTTTACACATTATATTTTCAAAATTTACAGGAACCCAACAAATGTTAAATTCATATACATATGTATGCAAATCTATTGATCGAGTGTATGTGCAAATCTATTGGCTGGATTACATGAATTTTATTCTTGATTGAAGAAAAAAAATTGTTGTTTAAATCTAAGCATGAGTGTAATGAAAAGAAAAAATGAAACAAAACAAAAAATAAACCAAAATAATTTTTGTTTAGAAGAAAGCTAAAATAACGTAGATTCATTAGATTTTAGAATAATAAGATTGTCCTTTTCTCAAAAATTACATGTCATGATTTGACAAATTGATGATGTATATATGTGACATAACATAGCATGACACCTAACATTGAGTTCACAAAACTTAGATCTCATTGAAGCCACACATCATTTTCTATATACTAAATTTTTTGACGGCCTGTCATTTCATCGTAATCATTTCAAGAAGTAGGTTTCAAATCATTGCAGTGGCATGTGCGTGTTGAATTGTAGTTTCTCGCTCTCGATCAGACTAGTAGAATCATGCATCCAACAAACTAAGAACATTATCAAGACACCCTGGCATCGAAAGATGGATGATGGACGGACATAAGCCGATAAGCATAAGCAACTTCATTTTACTGATTGCTCAGCAAACTTATTTATCCGAATAATCTTTCACTACTGCCATGATTAGATATTATAAAATCCTGATAGGTTAGAATATTGATCGACGATTAAATTACACGGTAACACTGTGCTTTGACCACCAGCGTACTTGTTTGACTGGAACCACGAAAGCACATCCTGAACCTGAAGCATCTAGTGGATTGCAGATTAACACGGGAGAACACGGGCGCCTAGGAACTTGCATGATCATGTTTTAGTTTTTTGAATGAAATTAAGCTTCAAACCAAAAAAAAGAAGAATGAAATTAAGCAATCAAATTATTTGTGAACTATTTCATCAATTTGTGTTTATTATAAAAAGATTTAAATTAAAATTAAAAAAAAAATTGTCTAAGCCTCAATATACTAAGTCTTTAGTCACCGCCCGACTAACGCTTACAGTTTTAAGAACATTATTTCCCATGTCTTTGTAAAACAGCAACAATATAAGTCACTCACCTTAAGCAATATGGCCGGCCAAACCAAATTTTAGCCAAAATGATTAGGAAGTTATTTCTATTGGTTAACCATAGAAGGTGCCCAACCAGTGCTTGGCAAGTGGCAACCACAATTCCTGATATGCTATTAATGTAAAAGACAAGATGGGAATATATACTGGCAAACCTTGCTATACTCAGCTCCAGTCTTATTTGGAGCTTATACTCTTCAACTTTGAGTTCAAAATATCTCACTTAGCTTGTGATCATTATCATCCTCCACTGGTCCAAAAACTCAAGGAGCTCTTTTGAGATGGAGAACAATCACCCAAAGCCTCATGCTGTTCTATTTTCCTACCCTCTCCAAGGCCATGTAATCCCAGCGGTCCATCTCGCAATCAAGCTCGCATCAAACGGCTTCACAGTAACCTTTGTCAATACTCAAGCAGTCCACCACCAAATAATCAAGTCCCAAGGTCCCGATAACGCCATAGAAGACGACGTTAACATCTTCAACGGGGTGTGTAAATCAAGCCTTGACATACGTTATGTAACGATCAGTGACGGTTTTCCTATTGGATACGACCGATCACTCAACCACGACCAGTTTTGGGAAGGTGTTCTGCATGTTTTCCCAGCTCATGTGGATGAACTTGTAGCAAAACTAGTCCGATCCGACCCACCGGTCACTTGCTTGATAGCAGACACTTTCTTTGTGTGGCCAACAATGATGGCAACGAAGTATAACCTTGTGAATGTGTCATTTTGGACTGAACCAGTTCTGGTCTTAACCCTCTACTACCATATAAACCTCCTCAGAGAAAATGGTCACTTTGCTTCTCGTGGTAAGTACCCGGCCTTCTCTTTGTAAACTGTCTCAACCATCTCTATTCATTGCTTCTTGTTTTCCCTTTCAAGATCTATAGTTCATAGTTTTGAGTCCGGTTGCATTGCTAATCTTATCTTATATATACTAATGTCTACACCAACGGATTTTTAACTTGCACCCAAGTAACTTTTTGGTATTGACATTGCATTTGTCCTATACTCCTATATGAGATATTTTAGTATTGATATGTGCGTCCACCACCCATTTTGAGATATATGACAAAAATTTTGGAACCAGAATTAATTAAACTGAATTTTCAAACAACATAATATAAGCACGAGCAGTGGCAAACCAGAAATGGATCTCTATTGGGGGCACTCGAAAGTTTAAACAAAAAAAAATTGAAACTTAGAATATAATAAAATTTTAATAAAAATCTATTCAAAAAATTTGTTTAATAAAAATAAAAAATTAGAATAAGATTATGGAAAGATCAATACATATTTTATTAATCAAACATTCAAACTTTAAAACTTATGAAAGAATAGTGTTAATGGTTTTTTTTTGTTGAGAAGCGAGAATAGTATTAATGTTAAAAAAAAGGAAGAAAAAAAAACAATTTTTGTTTAAGTACTTATATACTCCTACCATTGCATCACAACAACTTTTGGTGCAAGTATGAAACCAAAAACTTATATAATGAAAATCTGACTCGGGTACGGGACTCACTGTGCTCCAACGTGACTCTGCCTCTGAGCACGAAATCTACACAAAGGAAATAAGAAAAAAAATGAGCCGGTGATCCCATTTCAAAAGTTTTCTCTTGTTTTATTTATTATCAATCTAGACCTAATCAATTGAAGTTTTGTTTAGATACATTTAATGTTAATAGTGTGACAACAATATATATATATATATATATATATATATGAGATATGACTCATACAAGACAAGACAATAATATTTACTGAGATTAACAATTTTTCTATTTAGATAATCATCGCAAAGATACAATCGACTACATTCCAGGTGTGAAAGCAATTGAACCAAATGACTTGATGTCATACCTTCAAGCTACTGAGCTCACATCCGTAGAACACAGGATCATATTCAAAGCATTTGAGGAAGTTAAAAGGGCAGATTTCATTCTTTGTAACACAGTTCAAGAGCTTGAATCAGATACCATATCTGCCTTGCAAGAAAAGCAACCTACATATGCAATCGGCCCTATTTTTCCCAATGGGTTCAGGAAGAGCACTGTGGCCACGAGTCTTTGGTCCGAATCTGACTGTATCGAATGGCTCAACACTAAACCGCATGGTTCAATCCTCTATGTCTCGTTTGGTAGCTATGCGCATGCAAGTAAAAAAGACATAGAGGAAATAGCCAACGGGCTTTCGTTAAGCAAAGTCGGCTTTATTTGGGCTATTCGGCCCGATATTGTCAGCTCCAACGAGACCCAAATCCTACCCATTGGATTCGAAGACGAGATCAAGAATAGAGGGTTGATCGTGCCATGGTGTAGTCAAATTGAAGTCATCTCACACCCCGCAATCGGAGGGTTCTTAACACATTGCGGATGGAATTCAATATTGGAAAGTATATGGTGTGGTCTGCCATTGTTGTGCTATCCATTGTTAACCGACCAATTCACCAATCGGAAGCTAGTGGTCGACGACTGGAGGGTCGGGATTAACCTCTGCGATCGGAAACCGATCACAAAGGAGGAGGTGAAAAAGAAGGTGAACCGTTTAATGAGTGGAAAGTCAAGTGAGGAGTTGAGGAGGAATGCGAAAGAGGTCAAGAATGCATTGGAGAGTGCACTGGATGAAGATGGTTCATCAAACAGAAACTTCAATCGATTCATAGATGACGTGAAGGCTAAAATCCAAGAGAAACATGGGCTTGGCTTCAAAGCATTCAGTGGCAATCGCTAGGGTTCCTAGAATGTTACATATTCCAATAAGCCAATGTTGTCGGTTTTGTTTGTTTTATTTATCAGACACGAGGTGGGCTGGCACGGCGCTTACGTTCATGTTTGTCCACTTTCTTGAAATGCAGAAAGATACTGCAATTCTGTGTCACTATATGGTTGCCTACTATCACATTTTCGTGTAGTTTTGGAATTCTAGTGCTATAGATTGAAGATATTTTATTTGCATGTACTAATCAAAGCTATGTGATTCCATGGTACCATTATGGAACCTTCTGTTTCTGTTTTTGTTTTTGTTTTTGTTATATGTGATCGAATCTAAACTATTGATTCTGTTGATAGACAACGAATGTGTTTGTTGCAATGGAAATTTTTTTCATAAGGTGATTTTTGGTTATTGCCAAGTGATTTTGTCCCAATTAAATTTCAGAAGAAAGAAAAACACATGTATGTAAGAATTAGACTTCTATTATTATTATATTTTTTATGTCAAAGTGAGTTCAATGAAAAATTTATGGCATCCCTAATGTCGAGAGCCATGAAATTGATGCATATTGGTGATTACCAAACTCGGAATTTACGAAAATCAAAATCACTATTAGCCATAGGGTGCGGTTATTGTCACCCTATTAATTACTTTCTTTATCCTACAAGTTTCTGATTTATTAAAATACTAAAATTTCTTAATATAAAATTACAATAAAAGATAATATTTTATTAAAAATTACAATTAGTTTTTTATATTACCCACACAGAATACATACTTAAACTTCATTCTTAATATTTTAATTCATCGTTTTTTTTTAATCCTCATCTCTCCCCACACATGATGGGGCTCGAACTCCTAACCTTCCAAATGAGAGTTCAGAGTCTTACCACCCCACCAACACACACACACATTTTCATTCATCGTTAAATCGGTGAGATTGATTGATTAAGACTTCATGAGATTGACTGAGAGAGACGAGGAGGAAGCCAAAAACAACTAGGAGAGACACTGAGGAAGACAAAAGAAAAAGAATTCTAATTAAATCCTACATTCAAGAAGGGTATTCTGGGTATTGTAAATAGGTGAACAAAGTAAACATGAAACTAAAAAATATGTGTAGGGTGAGAAGAGAATGTATGGAAACAAAATAGTTAGTAGAGTGACAATAGCCGCACCCTTAGCCATATCAATTTACTAATTCTTCAAAAATAGTTGCAGCAATATATTTACGGTACATGCAAGGAATTCAAATTAATTAAAAAAAAACACAACAAATCTTTAATATATTCTTACCTCCAAGAGATTAGTTAACCTTCATTTATATTAACTTGCAATTGTTTGCAATCCTTCTTTCCTTTTTTTTTTTTTTTTCCTTTTCTTAATCAGCAAAATGAATTGCCTTCAGATTAGAAATGTATAAAGAAACTTCTATGTTTAGATCTACTAGTTGGTTGATCTTGTGGGAAGAACTAGTGGGTTCTTTTTCTCTTTTTGAAGTAAAAGATCCACTAGTGGGTTGGGTGCTTAAAATAGTTGGCCAATTTGCAAGACAGTCCAGCCCAAATCGTATCTCTTACCTTTTCTTTGGGTTTCCAAACCCGAGCTTTAGCTTATGATCATTACTTTCTTTAAATGAGGGTTAGAGGGTTAGTTGGGATAAAACTTTATCCACCTCTTTCCTTTTCTTGTTTTTGAAACCGATCTTCCAAATAATTTCATAAATGATAGGGGATATATACATTTCAAATTTTCAATGCACAGTAACGCCATACCTGCCTAATGTTATTTCCATTAGCCGTTATTCAAAATTTTCTTTTCAAACCGTTTTTGGCCTAAATAACAAGATTAAAATTTATGGGCATCTTTAACAAATTTTCTATTTAAAAACTTTTTATTTATTTTAATAGCTGTATCAAACTTCTAATTGGCTATTCATTATAATTTTCAGTTATCTCACTCTTAAATATAGAGAGCGAGATGAAGCTCTCTATAATTTATGTCAATTAAAAACATTATTTTTGAGTTATTTTATGTAATATAATGAATACATTTAAACTATTTAATCATCATTTAAAAAAATAATATAAATTTAAAACTAACTAAAATAGAGAGAATTGAAGCAGATGTATTTTAAAAATGACTTATCAAAATAACTTTTTAGATATTTTAATTAAAATTTGATTTAAATATGGTTAGCATGGTTAAAAAATACACTTAAACTTGCTATAAACTCTTTCTTCGTTAGTAATGTGCTCATCTACGTGTAATACTTTCGACTTTTTGAGCTGCATGTCTAGTGTTACAACAAAACACGTCCAATGATCATGAATTATTCATCTTATGGGTTAAACAAAAAAAATTGCACATTATATTTGACTTGTCTTATAACTTGGGCTATAGTTTATTTGAAATATCTTACTTTTCCTGACTTTTGAACAATTAGAAAGACAATGCCACGCATGTGCTATGATAACAATTAACAACACAATGTCATCATAAAAACCTCTAGCCTGGAATACATCACAAGATTATTCACATTACAAGGTAATTTCCCAATATTCCGAAACAATTAATAATTATATCTCCCTCATAAAATAATTAGGAGCCCAATTTTGTTGGATACAAGACTTACTGGGTTTGGTTTAGTCGGCGTCCACACCATGATAAAAACAAGCAGATAGAACATTCTGGATTTAAAATAATCCCTATTGATCTTTACATGATTATTTTTAAAGCCATAACCAATCCAAAAAAGAGAACAATTCTTCATTTACCTCTATCATAAAATCAAATTCGGAATCAAAATCGAAATGAAATACAACTTGAGCAAACCCTTTTCATGGGTGCATTATGATCCATTGTTCAACATGAAATTGTAAAATTTTTCCATTTGAAAATCCACAAATAATGAAAGAAAAATATAGTTTCTAATAATAACAATCCTTGTATTATTATTATTCCTGGACTGAAAAACAAGTTAACCCAAAAGCTTTTCTTTCCAAGCAAGAAATTGAGTTAAAAGTCTTTAGTGTTGGGCTCTCTCCTATATAAATATCCCAACACCCAACACACCCCACCTAGTCTCTCTCTCTCTCTATATTTTGCTCTCTCCCTTCTTCTTCTCTTGAAAACAATATCTCTGCTTCGGTCCTCGTCGGTCTTCCTGCTCTTCTTCCACCATGACCGATAAAGCTGAATCGTCCGACCCGTAAGCCTCCAGATCCAATTCCTCTTCTTTTCGATTTTGACCTAATTTTCTGAAATCTTTAGGGATTTTGATTTCTGATGCGATTGCTTTGATAATTGTTGTTGCAGTAAGGGGACCAAGAGGGATTTCAGCACTGCGATTCTCGAGCGGAAGAAGGCCGCGAATCGCCTCGTCGTCGATGAAGCCATCAACGATGACAACTCCGTCGTCGCGCTCCACCCTGAGACCATGGAGAAGCTCCAGCTCTTCAGGGGCGACACAATCCTCATCAAGGTACGGTTAAGATGTGTCTATTTGGAATATTGTGGAAGAAATTGATGGAATTTTGCTTAATTAGGTTTTGGGTAGTGAGTAAATTGTAGTTGGGTTGATGCGTTTTGTGTGTTTTGTTTGAGATCTGATGACTGGGTGTGTTTGGGTGTCCCAAAGTTAGGGTTTTGATTTAAAGTTTTGTGCTTTTCTGCTGGCTCTGAACCCTTATGGGTGACTCTGGTTGGACTGTTTGTTTATGACTGAATGTTTATGAATTCTAGTTTCGTTTTATAATTTAATGGGTTGTTCAGCTGGGATTTGGTGCTGAACTCTAATTATGCAGTGTATGCTTGATATGGGCGTTGTTTGGAAGTACAAGAGCTAATTATGTATCTTTCTTTCAGGGAAAGAAAAGGAAGGATACAATCTGCATTGCCCTTGCTGATGATACTTGTGACGAACCAAAGATTAGGATGAACAAGGTTGTGAGGAGCAATCTAAGGGTTAGGCTTGGGGATGTTGTTTCTGTTCACCAATGTGCTGATGTCAAGTACGGGAAGCGTGTGCACATTCTCCCTGTGGATGACACTATTGAAGGGGTTACTGGAAGTTTGTTTGATGCCTACTTGAAACGTGAGTTCCTATCTAAAACTTTCTATTCCCAGTTGTAGCAAAAGCTATAATTGAATGCATGAGGTAGAAATGATTTGCGTAGTTTTGAGCTTTCTACAGAGCTATGCCAATAAAAAACAAGTAACAACTAATAACAGTGTAGTTCTCCAATGTTTTAACTTCTGCAGTTGGTACTGCTGTTTAGGTATATCTGCATGCATAGAAATTACAACTGTGCTGTGATCAGAGTAATTAATAAGTGGATCATCTATTTACATCATAGATGCATGTGAAAACTACGATACTTTTGTTTACTGGAATTTATTTAAAGAGTATGCAATGGTGAAATGCTATGAATATCCTTTGTCATATAACACATTTTATACTGTTTGACAGTCGGTCACTGTTGCTTTTGAGTTTATTACATCTGTGTTGTAGCTTAATGCTGGTTTAATTCTCAATGGCTCATATATTTACCAACTCTTCTGATCTATGTTGCAGCTTATTTCCTGGAGGCCTACCGCCCAGTGAGGAAGGGTGATTTCTTCCTTGTGAGAGGAGGAATGAGGAGTGTAGAGTTCAAGGTTATTGAGACTGATCCGTCTGAGTACTGTGTTGTTGCTCCAGACACTGAAATCTTCTGTGAGGGGGAGCCAATAAGAAGGGAGGATGAGGATAGATTAGATGAGGTTGGTTATGATGATGTTGGTGGTGTCAGGAAGCAGATGGCTCAGATTCGTGAATTAGTGGAGCTGCCACTAAGGCATCCTCAGCTCTTTAAATCAATTGGTGTGAAGCCACCAAAGGGTATTCTGTTGTATGGGCCACCTGGTTCCGGTAAAACTCTAATTGCCAGAGCTGTCGCGAATGAAACTGGGGCATTCTTTTTCTGCATCAATGGACCTGAAATCATGTCAAAATTGGCTGGGGAGAGTGAAAGCAACCTCAGGAAGGCTTTTGAGGAAGCAGAGAAGAATGCACCATCAATTATCTTTATTGATGAGATTGATTCAATTGCTCCCAAGAGAGAGAAGACACATGGAGAAGTTGAGAGGAGAATTGTGTCCCAGCTCTTGACACTTATGGATGGACTTAAAGCCCGTGCACATGTAATTGTTATGGGGGCTACAAATCGTCCAAACAGTATTGACCCAGCTCTCAGAAGGTTTGGTAGATTTGATAGGGAGATAGATATTGGTGTTCCAGATGAAGTTGGGCGTCTTGAGGTCCTTCGTATTCATACAAAGAACATGAAGCTTGCTGAAGATGTAAGATTAAATGCTGTCCTTTTTCTCTTTTTATTCCAAGTTGTGCTATTTTTTCCTTCCTTGATAAAGTGCTTATAATGTGGTTTTCTCTATGTAGGTTGATCTGGAAAAGATTGGCAAGGAGACACATGGTTATGTTGGTGCTGATCTTGCTGCTCTCTGTACTGAGGCTGCACTCCAGTGCATCAGAGAGAAGATGGATGTCATAGACCTGGAAGATGAGGAAATAGATGCTGAGATACTCAACTCCATGGCAGTTACAAATGAACACTTCTCGACTGCTCTTGGAACAAGTAACCCATCTGCTCTTCGTGAAACGGTAAGTATTTAGATTTTTATTTCTAGTGATAGAGTTTTTGATGACTGAACGCATTGTTGAATGAAATCCATAACATGATGTTTATGTTTATGTTGGTCAGGTTGTTGAAGTGCCCAATGTTTCTTGGGATGCTATTGGAGGTCTTGAGAATGTTAAGAGAGAACTTCAAGAGGTATTTTACTCTATTGTACTATTATATACAAAATCATTTATTACTTATAAGATATATTTTTATTCTACGTAACAAAACATTAATATCTGTTTTGTCTTGTGATGCAGACGGTTCAATATCCTGTTGAGCATCCTGAGAAATTTGAGAAATTTGGGATGTCGCCCTCAAAGGGAGTTCTATTCTATGGCCCTCCTGGGTGTGGTAAAACTCTTCTTGCCAAGGCAATTGCCAATGAGTGCCAGGCAAACTTCATCAGTATCAAGGGACCTGAATTGCTTACTATGTGGTTTGGAGAGAGTGAGGCCAATGTGCGTGAAATCTTTGACAAGGCTCGTGGATCTGCTCCATGTGTCCTGTTTTTTGACGAACTTGATTCCATTGCTACTCAGGTTTGAGCCTGTCTTTATTTTTGTTACTGCACTTGACTTTTAAGTTGAATATTGCGATTAATCAACCAGAAGTTAAGTATGGAGAATGGACTACTTAAATATCCATAGCTTAGCACATATATGCTATTATGACCTCAGCAACTCTTAAAAGCCTCATCCAAAAAGAGCATTTCAGATTGTTTTTTTGTTATCTTTGCTAGTCTCATGATGCTTATTACTCCATCCAGAGACCTATGCTTAAAGTATGCTATTCTTATGATTATTTTTTTCTCGGATGCTAATCTTATAGTATGCTTTTACACTATCTATGCATATGCTTATTTCTTTGCTCATACATCTTGCAGAGAGGTAGCAGTTCAGGTGATGCAGGAGGTGCTGCAGATAGGGTTTTAAACCAACTCCTTACAGAGATGGACGGAATGTCCGCAAAGAAGACTGTTTTCATTATCGGTGCCACCAACAGACCTGACATTATAGACCCTGCACTTCTACGTCCGGGCCGTCTGGATCAATTGATATACATCCCTCTCCCTGATGAGGAATCCCGCCTTCAAATATTCAAGGCAGCCTTGAGGAAATCTCCAGTTTCCAAAGATGTGGACATTGCTGCCCTTGCCAAGTACACCCAAGGATTCAGCGGTGCTGATATCACAGAAATTTGCCAGCGTGCTTGCAAATATGCCATCAGGGAGAATATTGAGAAGGTATGAAATTGGACTTCCTGGTTGCTTGGGTTTATTTAGTTTTTATTTTTTATTTTTTATTGTGACCTTGAGAAATGTGAATTAATTTGTGATTAACTAATGCTTCCTAATCCTGCAGGATATTGAGAGGGAGAGGAGGAGAAGCGAGAATCCTGAGGCTATGGAGGAAGATGTGGAGGATGAAGTTCCTGAAATCAGGGCAGCTCACTTTGAGGAATCGATGAAGTTTGCTCGTCGCAGTGTTAGTGATGCTGATATCCGCAAATACCAGGCATTTGCTCAGACATTGCAGCAGTCCAGAGGATTTGGAACAGAGTTTAGGTTTCCAGAAAGTGGCTCTGCTGCAGCCGCCACTGGATCTGACCCTTTTGCAACTAGTGGTGCTGGGGCTGATGAAGATGACCTTTACAACTAGAATAGTTCCATTATGCACACTTGTTATCTTTTTAATTTCAACTTGCATTTTGGTTCCATCTATGTTGTGGTGGAATTGCCCATTTAATTGTTATTGTGCCCGAAAAGGCCTTGGGGTTCTTCCAGCCACTGGATGACCCAAGGATAGGTAAGTTAAAACAGTGTTATCTTTTGATAAGATTACAACGGATGATGTAAAGACTGCACCATTTATTTCAGTTCGACAGTTCCAGGTTTTTAAAGACTTTATGGTTTGTGGTCATCTCTTGCTATATACTACTCTCTGTGTTTTATTGCTGTGTCGGGAAGGTTTCAAGTTGCTGGGCTTTTATCCTCAAAATAATGTGTTAACAAATTCCATTTGGATAATGGAAAAACGAGCTTCTGATAATCCGATCTGTTTCTTTGGCCGCTGTTTCATGTTTATTACAGAACTGCTATCAAAAGAGTTGTGTGTTCAAATGGACGGAGGAGATGGTGGTCCGGCACCTGCCACCTTCATTCTAACACTGAGGCCTACCTACCCCCATGTCTTGTCCAATGCACAATGGTAGATGGCTTGATCTATCTTCACACCACTCTGGTCTATCTTCCCGACGAGGACTTCAGGTATTCAGTCCTTGCACTCGATTATCTCTTCCCCACGCTTCACTCAGTAGAGAGTAGAGACCAGACTGTTTCTCACCATTTGGGATCAAGTTCTCATACAAGATTCTCAAGTGCAATATAGTTGGATATGAAGTTCAAGATTTTCACTTTGGGCTCCGCTGCTGCTTCATGGATGTGCTGCTGGTATGTAATGCACAAGTTTCGTGCTTCCCATACTAGTTGCGGTGTGTGCGTCCTTGGATGCGTAAGACCGAAAAAGATTTATGAGAATATGCGGAGTTTAGGTTTCCAGATGAGACTCAAAGTGATGACCCCGCACCGCCTAAATATTGCGGAGTCAAGTTTCAGAGTGGTTGATCAACTGGTGGTTGTGTTGCGCAAATGGATCTCAAGAAACAAATATTCATGCAACTACTTTAGTTGTTCCTCGTTAATATTTTTTATCAAAATTTCGTTGGTAATAATTGCTTCTCATTAAAATTTGTTTAATTACTTTGGCCGACGATTATTTCATTGACAATGGTTGTTTCTGATAAAGAAATTACTCATATTTAATCAGTTTTACCCAATACTGTTTCATCGGCAAATGTTGATCCTCGTCAAAAAATTAAATTTATTTAATTACTTTTGTTGTTTACGATTATAATGTCGGCAACGGCTAGCCCTCATCTTTTTGCTTTATTTTATTTTAGTTAACAATCATTGACTTCGTGGATCATAGAACCTCTCTCTCTGTTGCCTTCCAAAAATCTTGACCGGATTTGAACATGCCATTTTCCACAAAAAGCGTGTGCTATGATATAGTAAGCAATTTTTGTTGGTTTTGCATGCTTCATAAGTGTTGGACCAAAACATGAATTTCAGACAGTTTCTACTTCAAATGCAGCTCCTAATGCCATATCCCTAAATTTGAGAGTTCTAAACCCCAAAATTACTCTAAACTTTTTCAAAAATTACAATTTTGTGATTGACTCTATCTAGAGATGTGCATTGGTTTCAGTCCAATCTATTTTGAAGAATCGGCATCCGATCTAATTATGATTGAGTTTTTTATTTTAAAATATAATCAGATGCAGTTAAGTATTCCAATATGATTATAAATTTATAATTGGATCGGATAGGGCAAATCCAATATACTTTTATGAAGTAAAACTTTAATAAAAATATTAAATATTAAATATAAAATCGATACATAAGAAAACAAAATATTCATTGTGTAATTCCGAATTAGTTTAGGACTGTTATATATAGGGTCTCTTACCCTCAACTATAACCAAAAAAAAAAAAGGTTAAATTTATTCAGATAAATGCTAGAGGCATCCACAAACTGGATCAAATTGGATAGAGCCCTTTCGCATTTAGTGTCATGTCCCGTACCTAGATTTACTAGTTTACTGAACATTTGGACAGTAAACGACGAAATCTTTAATTTTTTACTTTTATTTCAAACATTTAGAGGGAGCTCTAGAGTTGACCATTCCTTCGGTTCATTTTTGGTGGAAACTTCCTCAAGAAAGTTGTATAGGACGTTAAACCGAGCCCGTGGACACGTCGCACACTCAAATTCGAGTTCGTATGAGTAAAATACGATCTACAAAAGATTAATTTTTCGTTAGAGTTTTTCGAAACCTTTATAGTGGTAATCACATCATTTCTTGTCGTGAGTATAAAAAGAGAGAACCCTAGCTATTTTATGGAGGGGACCCTTATTCTTTCGGGCTGTATCCACGAAGAGAGAGAGAGATGCAGACCGGGTTTCGACCCGTCACCCAACTAGATCCAATAGTTTCTTCACCGTCCGGCCACCTTAGGCCACTGTACCGGTCAAAAATGACTGTTTCCTCATCCTCTTACATCGATTTACCTAGATGATGGAGAATCGAACAGTTTTGTGCTCGCAATACTGAACGTGCTGACCCGGATCGATCTCTGATATCCAATCACTATTGGTCAAGCCACCACTTGGGCTTAGAAGTCCTCTACCTTGAAACCCAAGGCCACCAGCCTCACCTCCCAATTTGGTTGGACGCCGCTAGAATCGAGTTCAAAAGTTTCAGAATGCTGAAACTTTACAGGTAAATTCTGATCTCCTCATTTGAAATCAATCTTAGGTGTAGCTGAAGATGTTTTTGTGCGCGTTGTGATAAACATTTTGATATAAGTTTTGCAACCCAGTGGTCGTAAAGGAGACACGTCAGCATGGTCGCGTATGGGGCCGTGTGCCGCCACTTCTGGTTTTCTATTTTAATCCATTTTGTCGAGGATGATGTTACGAGCATATGGATACATTTTGGTAGGAATATGTCGAACTATAAGATCGATAGGAATTTCTGAAGTGTTAGAAATTCAAGTATGAATTCATGTAATCCGACCATTGGATCATCATGATTTTTTTATTAGGTTGTTAGAACTAGTGAGTTGGTGATACCCTACAAATTTGAGCCGATTCCAATGTGTTTAGGATTTTTGGGAATGTTGAAGAATGATTGAATTAGGGTTTTGGGGGGTTTTTTTTTTAATTAGAATTTAGTTAAATATTAATTTATTTCCCATGAGATTGTCGAATTCGAGCATTAATTTCGATTTGCTATTTTCTCTGGATATCATTTTATATATGATTTAAGATTTTTGATGAATAATTCATATTTGTGTTATAATTATAATTTATGATTTCCAATAAATAGCTTGGATTTGTAGTTCATTTGTGATTCATGATCTCTGACGAATATCTTGGATTTAAGATTGGTCGTAATTGAAATATATGCTTTGGATTGAATCTTAGTTATTATTATGCGTTTTCGGATTATTATGGGATTCTGGATGTATTGATCATCGATTATGTTACCTTATGTTTGCGATATATTGTTGGCGACACTAGGAGAGAGAGGATGGACTAGTGGTCTCAATTTATGGCACCAGAAGAAAGGGGATGAATTTGTGGCCATGATCGGAGATAATGTCTCTAACACCATCATAGTCGGCTAACATCATCATCATCATCATGGATTTAGGATTCATAATAAACTTTGTATTCAGAATTATCACCGAAAGATGTGTGAAGGTTAGTGCTAAGAAATAGGTGAAAAGCCAAATAAGTAACAATTCCAAAAGGGAGAAAATGTTGCGATAGGATACTTAGAGAAAACTAGAAAATAGGTTGTAATCCACAACCAAGATCTTCTAAAAAGAAGAGATATAAGTGGAAGCCATTTAAAAAGAAAAAATATATTAGAAAGAAAAAACAAATTTAAGTATGAATCTTTATAAGTGGAATCCATACTTAAGTGATTTGGTTTGATGTTAAATCAAACTATTCCATTTATTATGTTAGATTGGATTCCTCCAATCATTGAATGAAGTGGATTATTTAGTCTTTTGTCAAAGACTACAGCAAGTATTGGTGTGTCCAGCCCTTGTCTGAATGATATTGTTATAGTGATCTACATTAGACCAATATGAACATATCTTATGTATGTATATTTTTTTCTTCCATCTTTTAATTCTCTATTTGCCAAACAATGGGATTTCTTTTGTTCATTCTTCAATACATTGAGCCATGGTGTTTCCACTAAATTGCTCAAATATTCTATGAGTGTTCAAGTAAATCCGGAATATGTGTTTGACCCAAACTCTAGGTTACTTGCTCTAGCTGTAATAGGATTTATGTTAGAGATATTCTTAGAGATATTCGTAGATATCCAATCATTGTACGATTATGTTTCCATGTACAACTCTATCTCTATGCTTGTAATCCTCTATATAAAGAGGCTTCTATTATCAATGAAAGCACGAGTCAATTCTCTCACAATTCCAGTTGTTCTAAAACACATTATCAGCACGAAATCCTAACCCTGAGACCCTAATACCATAGCCTTCAAACCCTAGCAACCTCTGCCGCACATCTCGAAAACCTCACACCACAAGCCAACCCACTCAAGCTTGCTACTATCTCCCAGACGTAGCATCCTAGAAGCAGCAACAACCCCCGCTGTCAAAAGAAAAAAGAAACAGAAACATAAGGAAGAAGACGCTCTCGGCCAAAAGTCAAAGAAAAAGGAAAAAAGGTTGGGAGCGGCTGACGTGCTGGGCAGAAGAAGAAGAAGAAGGAAAAAAAAAAAAGAGGAAGCGCCCCACGTGCTGGGCAGAAGAGAAAAAGAAAAAGAAAAGAGAGGGAGCGGGCCCAGAAGAAGAAAAGAAAGAGAAGCCCACATGCCACCAGAAGAAGAAGAAAAAGAAAAGAAAAGAAAAGGAAAAAAGGGGTCCCGGCCCACGTGCCAGCAGAAGAGGAGAAGGCAAAAAAAAGTCAAAGTCAAAGAAAAAAATGTAATTTTTTATTAAACGTTTCTGCTTTTTGTACTTTCATATTTTTTTTTCTTCATTTTTCTGGAACTTACAACCTCCCTTTCTCTACCCCCTTTTCTTCTTCATAGGGGAGACTAAAAACCGAACTGTAGGGGTTCGTACTCACTCCAAGTTTGGAGCTTTTTGAGATCTCCAAACTCAGAGTTTGTAGAGAATTTATGATCGACACTTACATCATTGTTTCAATCTAATCCAATACCTCTTGGAATCAAATTTCTTGGGAGCAATTATGCTAAGAAATTCCTAATTTCTTAGGAGCGACTACGCTCAGAAATTTCTTTTGTTTTCGTGGTAGTTTTTTCTGCTCCGAAACTAACCATTTTTCTTGTTCTCTTTCAGATTGAGTAACCTGAACAAACTGGACTTCGATCCAATGTGAACAACTGGCTCTAGATATCACAATTGGGTTTGTGATGTCCACCAGCATCTCAAGGCTGATGAAATCCTGGATACGATTCTCGAGCCTAGCCAGGACATGCTAACTGTTGAGCAAGCTCAAGCTTTGAAATCAAATAGAGCAGCCTTGGAGGCAAATAAGGAGAAATCCATCATCCTAATGACTCGTCATATGGATGATTCACTCCAATATGAGTATATGAATGAAGAAGACCCCAGAAAGCTATGGATTTCACTCAAAGAAAGATTTGGCAACGTCCGTGACTCCCTACTTCCTGACCTAGAAGTGAAATGACATAGCTTCTGCTTCTGTAATTTCAAGTCAGTTCTTGACTACAACTCGAAAGTACTTTGCATTAAATCCTTGATGGAATTCTGTGGAAAAAAGATCACATATGCGATGTTAATTGAAAAAACTCTCTCTACCTTCCTCGTCTCTGCATTGATGGTTGGTAAGAACTATCGAATGGATGTTACTGCAGGACGGGTCACAAGGTTTCATGAGCTCATTAGAGCTATGTATGTCGCTGAAAAACATGACAACATCCTTATGAAGAACTATAATTTGAGATCCGTGGAAATAGAGCATATTTCGGAGTCCAATTATAGTCGCGCTTCTAAGAGAGGGCGCCAAGAGCGAAACCCTAATCTTAGGGATACTTTTGGACGTTCTGGTCCATATAATCGCTCTACTAAGAAAGGTAACCGCCAAAATAGGCGAACACGGAACCGAAGAGGTCAATGTGGAAAGAGAGAGGGAGGCAACGCCTCTAGCCATGTTGGTGGCACTACCAACACTAAGAGTCATCCTTACGATGATTTCAAAGCACCTCAATCAATGGAGTCTGAGCACAGAGATGTATGTTCCCTATGTGGAGTGTCCGGTCATTGGGCACACATTTGTAGAACTCGTGGAAATATTGTCACCGCTTACAAAGCATATTGTGAAGCAAGAAAAGCTCACTATGTAGAACAAGAAGATCAAGAAAATGATCTAGAGTGAAGTGTTGAAGACTTTAAATCTGGCTGGGATCAATAGATCGCCAATTCTATTTAAGTCTTTATTTTCCAAGAAATATAATAGGCAATTGCCACATATTTTGTACTAAATGTCATTAGTTTAATTTCTCTTCAAAGTAGGCTCATCCAAAGTGAGTACGATGTCTAGGAAGGTTTTGAGATAAGTGTAACTTAAACGAGCTTTGCTCCGCCGACATCTCTCTACTCACCTGGTCATATTTATTTTGGAGTTATCGAAGGAAGTTAAACGATTACCATGGTTTTGCATTAGCTAGTACTTGGATTAAATTCTATTAATGGTTAAGAAACAATGATGTACTCCATTGACTTATGAATAAGATTTCAAGTCCTTTTCATGATAACTCCATTTTGATTATGAGCATATTACTTTATAACTACGATGGCTGGGCCATCAAGATTAGTTCAAGGACATGAAATTGCCCAATTCCTCTCTATGCTCCCAGGGCTAAACACACCCTATTGAGCTATTCGAGTCAATTGATTCCATGCAGAAATGTATGTAGAAAACGGAAAAGAGTTCATTTGCACTACGTCCAATGATTGCAAATAAAAGCGTATCTTAGAGAAACATATGTGCCTCTATAGTAGACTTTATGTCACCACTATTCAAGTTATGGAATTCAATAAAGTTATGAGAGAATATCTCTTGGATTTAAACACATATTGGCTTTGTCACGACATGATAGGTCATCCTAGTCATAATATGATGATCCGTCTACTAAACACTTCACATGGACATCATTTATTTCGAGCGAAATGAAGCATGAATCAAAAATTGATTCATGGACTAAGTGTGACCACCGCCGCTGCTTCTGGCTCCTCCATAGTCCACCACTAGCCTAGGGCTGGCACAGTCTCTGTCCATGACACCATGGATGGCGTCCATCATGGTGATGGCGCCCCAAGTGATGCTCTAATCACCAACTTTGCTTCAAATACAATTTCAGACGCCCAGACCGAACCAAAATCCTCATTAGTTTCTTCTAAGGCCTTTCGCTAGTTTTACAAAGCCCGTTCCTATGGGAAATTAGGAATGAGACCATCTTATGCAAAGAATATGAAAAATACTCATTATGTTTTTTCATAGAATCCGTGGGGATTCTGTAGACTGATTCAACCATCTTACAGACATTTAAATATTTTATGATGTTGTTGACACACAAACACGTTGCTCATGTGGTGTGCTATTGTCCATCTGTAAATGCTGTTTATACTACACTCCTAGCACATATCATATGACAACGAACTCACTCCCTGGATCATCATATTCAGTCAATTGGATTTGACAATGCTAGAGAGTTTACATTGAAGATTTTCGATAGTTATTGCAATGAGACTGATGTTAGACATTATATTCTCATACATACACTCAAATGGTCTCGCAGAAATGACTACGATGGTAGCCCAAAAATTGGTAATGCGCACCAATATCCTTATATCTGCTTAGGGTGATGCAATATCGCATGCAGTTATGCTAATTCATCTATAACCCACCGTCACTCAATTTACCTTTGCATTACAGCTAGTGATTGGGTACTTGTATCTTGTACGCATATTTGAGTATGCTATTTATATGCCAATTGCGCCGCTACAATGCACTATGATGGGTCCTTACAGATGAATGGGCAACTAAGTTGGATTTGAAACTCCAATAATCATCCGCCACTTAATGCCTTGCTAGGCGATCTCATTACCGCTAGATTTGCGGATTGTCACTTTGCTGAGACAATCTTCTCATTATTAAAAGGAGATAAGAACACGGAAGTTCAGCAGGAACGACATGAATTGTCGTGGTCTGTTCCCACTATGTCTCATCTCAATCCCCACTAAAGTGACTAGATCACACATATCTACTACAAACATGCATGCAAGGATTGACGTCCCTACGAGAGGACGTAGTGCCACCCTATACAGATGTAGGTATGGCAACAACATCATAGAGAGTGGCACTCTAGAGTTAACACTCAAAATCCGTCTCATGATAATCTTCCGGATTATGGTTATCATTGGGGGACGCCTCAACGTCTAGACATTTCAACGTCTGAACCTATTCCTGAGAATATAGAGCTCTTTGAAAATTATACTAGTGTACATAAGGCGTAGGATAGAAACTCCATCATAATTGATGATGTAGTCGCACATTTCATAGCGCATGAGTTTGTTGAGTTAGATGATATCGAACGATGCTCCGTTGATGAATGAATGCCAACGTAGAGATATTTGGCCTAAATGGAAAGATGTGATCCAGGTTAAGTTGGATTCTCTAATGAAGAGAAAGGTTTTTGAGCCAATGATGTCAACACCTCCTAACATAAAACCTATTGATTAATGGGTATTCGTTAGAAAGAGTTATGAGAAAAAGATATGACAATCTCACCTTATGGTACAAAGTTTCTCACAAAACGTCCTGGAAACGACTACGATGAGATATATTCTCTCGTAATAGATATCATTGAACTCCACTACCTTGTCAGTTTGGTAGTTTTTGAATAACTGAACATACAGCTTACAAATGTGGTCACTACGTATCTCTATGGGGATTTAGATACGAAATATACATGAACGTTCATGATAAACTTCATTTACCCAAGTCAAGTAGCTCTAGACCACGGAGTGCGTTTACAATGAGGTTGAAACGCTCACTAAAGTGACTACTTGATTGGGAAGAGATATGCCCGCATGTTCCCGATTCTATTGCGGTCCATGTTGGACATGATCTTCATTAGAATCCCTTAAAGAGTTAAGGGAAACCACTGAACACTTGAAATCTGAGTTTGAGATTAAGGATCTTGGGAAAACACGATTATGTCTCAGTTTGGAATTTGAGCATCGTGTTGATAGATGCTTAGGTATTTTAACAAGGTCAAGCCTTCAAGCACCCCCATGATCGTCCGTAGTCTTGATCCTGAAAATGATCCTCTTTGTCCAAAGGATGATGATAAAGACGTGCTAGAGGTAGAAGTGCCCTATTTAAGTATAATAGGCGCATTATTGTACTTATCTCAATGCATAAGACCAGACATCTCATTTGCAGTGAACTTGTTAGCTAGATATAACTCTATGCCAACGCGACTCTATTAGATTGGTGTGAAAGATATCTTTCGATACTTGAGATGTACGATTGATATGGGCATATTCTATCCCTACAGAAAGATGATGGATTCAGACCCATCACACACCAGGAACGCTGCTAACATTGACCTGCGTCCTCTATCCTCATCCCAAAATAACATTCGCATTTTGGATGGTTTTGCTGGTGTTGGGTATCTCTCTGACCCACACAAAGGTCATCCCCAAACTGGTAAAGTGTTCACCATGGGTAAGACCGTAGTATCTTGGAGGTCTACAGAACAGACCCTAGTCGCTATATCTTCGAACCATGTAGAGATTCTTGCTCTTCACGAAGCGGTTTGTGAATGTACATGGATTGGATCCATAATTACACATGTTCAAAACAATTGTGGTTTGGAGTCTACCAAAGATGAGCTTGCGAGCATTCATAAAGATAATGCCGCTTGCATTGAACAAATGAAGCAAGGCTACATCAAAGGCGAAGACACCAAGCATAATCAGTAATAACAGACTCTCCTCAAGATCAAAGTGAACTAGGTTTGATTTGAAGATAGTGTGGTAGACTTGTTCACTAAGTCATTGCCTAAATCCACTTTCGAGAAACATGTTAGCAACATCATTTGAGGAAGTTATCCGAACTCCCATGACAGCAGTTATCAAGGGGAGATGTAGACATTAGGAGGAGATGTCTACATGTTTGGTCTCGAAACGTGAAGGGTATATTGTACTATTTTTCTCCTTTAACCGAGATTATTTTTGTCCCACTGGGTTTTTGTTACTTGGCAAGGCTTTTGATGACAACGAGAGGAGTACCATGTTTGGCGACATAAGGGGGAGTGTTCAAGTAAATCCAGAATATGTTTCCTGCCCAAACTCTAGGTTACTTGCTCTAGTTGTAATAAGGTTTATGTTAGAGTTATTCTTGGAGATATTCATAGATATCCAATCATTGTACGATTATGTTTCTATGTACAACTCTATTTTTATGCTTGTAATCCTCTATATGAAGAGACCCTTATTATCAATGAAAACACGACTGAATTCTCTTTCAGTTCAGTTTTCGAAAAACGATGAGAAAATATTTGAAATCTAAAATTCTTATTAATATTTTCTTTATTTATAGCATATTTGATTTATTCTAAATTTTTTAATATATTGTTCATTAAAAAAGCTTATTTCTTCTCGAATGAGATAATTTAATCTTACATTCTGAAGTTCTTCTTCAAAATTTTCTTTATTATGCTCTTAAGGCATAAAGATGATCTCTTAATCATCTAAGCTATCACTTCTAGTTTCTAGCTCGTAGAGAATCTCTCTGTCATCAAACATTTCTTCTCCAAATAGTATTTTAGATTTTTTTTTTCAATCATTTTAACCATTTTCTTGGTGTTTTTTCCTTTTTAGGACATTCTGGTGCATAGTGCCATTCTTTATTACAATTGTAACATTTGCCTTTCTTTTGTTTTGGATTTTTTCCAAACAATTTTTTCTTTCTCATATATTTTTCCTTTTTTGATTTTTTTTTTCCTTTTAGATTGATTCCACTTATATCTTTTTTTTTTTTTTCCAAGAAGATCTTGGTTGTGGATTACAACATGTTTTCCAGTTTTATCTAAGTGTCCTATCGCAACATTTTCTTCCTTTTGAATAGTTACTTATTTGGCTTTTCACCTTTTTTTTAGCTCTGACTTTCACACACATTTCGTTGATAAGTCTTAAAACAAAGTTTATTCTAAATCATAAATTATCATGTTTATTTATCTTGTTTAGAAAATCAATATTACTTTTTATCGCTAATTCATCTCATGGGGTTGGGAGTTTATGAAAAATTTACATTAACCAGTGTAGGCTTGACTCTGGTTTTACTTTGAAATAGTATTTTTATACATTTGAGAGTATTCTTCATACTGACATATATTGCAAAATTTCATCTTTGACAATATATATTCAGCATCCTCATGGATGATTTTTTTATCCGTTGCTCCATACAAAGGCTCTTTTATTATTTGTGTAAAATCTTTTAGTATCGAATTAAAGTCTTTAAAATTCATTACAAAGCTGATTTTTGTGGCTTTCCTTCTTCTAAGCTTTCCCATTCCTTTAGTCGTTGCAAAGAGTTTCCTTGCAATGTTGCTGCAAGATAATCTAAAAAATTTTCTTTTGTCCATGGACTTTTATAATTAGTTATTAAGATGGTCATAGATTGTGCTCAATGATCTATTGTTTTTTCTTGATCTTTAAAAGATATATGGGTTGAATTCATATATGTCTGGTTTTGAGCCACAGTTTGTTTGTTCATGTCATCTCTTCTGGTATAAGATGGATTGGGTTGATCGAAAAGTTTATTTTTTATTCCAGAAGTTGATGTATGTTCTTTTGTATTAATGAAATCTTTATCTGTTTCATCTTGAGTCGTTCTCAAGAATCCCTCAAAAGCTTGGTTTACAAACTCGGGAAGAGATTCATTGGCTTTTCTTTTCTTTTGAGATTCAGAAGTGTTTTCTTCTGTATCTGTTTCATTATCACTCAAAGTGTTTATTTCATTTTCATCTTCATTAGATTCTAAGAATGTTGTTTCATCATCAGATAACATATTGATATCATAATTAAAATAAGAAAGAAAATTTTCGTATTCTAAATAAGTTGTTCTTATTTGGTGTAGAATATGATTTTTTTCTCTAATTGTTGCTTTATGGATCTTTATAGATAGTTTTTCAATAGTCCAAAATTTCTACTATGTTGTTCAGTTGTTATATTCATCTTTATTAGGTTCTTTGTCTTGAAGAACCATTATATCTTCTATTCCATAAAATAATCTAGAGATTTTATTATCTCTAGGATAACTCATTCCATCTTGTTGTAAGATAAAAGTATTAATTGTTTTTGTTAACTCTTGTTTTTGTTCTTTAGTCTCTGTTTTGAGATCTATTTCAACTATTTGTCCAAGAGATTGAACTTTTTGTTCAATCTTGCTTATTGTAATATTAAGATCATAAAGCTGTTGTTCAATAACCTTTTCATTATATGTCTTTTGATTTTTTTGATAACATATGTAACATATCACATATAGCATTTACAGTACCACTAAGAGCATAAATATCTTTATTATAATTTCTAGGAATATGTAAAGTATGATCATAATGTTGTTCATCATATAAACATTCTAAAGGCTCTGTTATAATTTTTTTTGCCATTAATATTTCATAGAGAGTACCTAAAACTGGTTTTCTCTAGTGCTTAAAATCAATTCCCAAAAGCCTGATAACCACCACTTGGTTTAAACGACTATAGAGAGATATGAGCTTTGAGAGAGTATAGGTTTTGCTATGCCCTTGGAGCTTTATTTCTGAATGACTTAAAGTTATTAGAATATATATATAGGATTTTTCTCAGGTAAGGATGTCCTTAGTTTTTCTTAGGTGCGGATTTGGTGTTTTCACCCACTTTCCGATCATATTTTCACATCTTAACCGTTCAGTTTTTAGAGCCTAATGTATAGAACCCCCCCTGTAAAATTTCAGCCAATTTGGTGATCGTTAAGACATCCAAAACTGCAATTTACACGAACGGACCGAATCTGTCGAACCGGAACCGTTCGTATTTATAATGGTAAATTACAGTTTTGGATACCTTAACGATCACCAAATTGGCTGAAAATTTTCAGAGGTGATCTATACATTAGGACCTAAAAACTGAACGGTTAAGATGTGAAAATGTGATCGGAAAGTGGGTTAAAACCGGAAATCCGTACCTAAGAAAAACTAAGGAGGTCCTTAGCCAAGAAGGACTATATATATATATATATATATATATATATATTATACAGATTCTATCTAGAGCGGAGCTCTGCTTTGAAATTAAAGTGTGAACTTCGAGTTTTGGGTCACTTTTCGGTCGCATATCTACATTTCAACCGTTCAGTTTTTAGGTACTAGTGTATAGATCATCTCTGCAAATTTTCAGTCAAATTGATGATCGTTAAGGTATCTAACTTGCTTAAACCAATCGATGAACTAAATCTGTCCAACCTGAACCGTACTAGCTTTAAGACATTGATAACGATCATCAATTTGGCTGTAAATTTGCAGAGATGATCTATACACTAGTATTTAAAAACTAAACAGTCGAGATGTAGATATGCGACAAAAAAGTGACCCAAAACTCGAAGTTCACCCTAAATCCTAAACCTCTCTCTCTTCTGCAAACCATTTTCATCTCCCAAATAAACCCAAAACAGAGCACATGCATAAACCCATCAAAAACCCCCCAAAATTCCAACCCCAAATCCCACATGCATTATCAAAATCAACCAAACCCAATTCACCTACCTCTTTCCCGGGCCGACCACACTTGACGCCGCGCCAATCCCAATGCCGCCGCAGCTTCCTGAGTTCTTCTCTTTTGTTTCCCAAGAGAAAGAGAGAGAGAGAGAGAGAGAGAAGATTCTTGATGCAGGAAGTGATAGTGAAGCTGCTATGGCCGGATTTGCTGGAGATTGGGCTATGCTAATCTAGTATTCAATAACTCACATTATACATAACAAAGGCCAATGAATTGGGCTAAGCATACAAGCTAACCATCAATTTCATATGCTAATCAATTCCAGAGGCTAACCATATAAATGCATAGTTCGATTTGGAGTTCAAAGCCCTTGATGAAGAACACGGTAATCTAGACAGAAAATCCATGTGCTCTCCTTTTCCTTCACTTCACAAATTCTGAAATTTAAACACAACCAAACCTCAGTTCTTACTTCTAGTGTGCAAATTCCGCATGCCAGGCAAGCCAGACTGCCACCGGAGTTGCCGGAAAATGTCTCAAAATGGCTAGAATAACCCAGAAACGAAAATCAACAAAAATCGATCAATTCCAAAAACTAATTACACAGGAAAGTAGAGCACGACTGAAGGATCAATTTCGGTACCTCATGCAACCCCGACGATCACCGGAAACTGCAGAAGATTTATCGGAAGCTTTCGGGCTTCGATTCTTTTTCCACGATCAACAATTGGCCAAACGGTACCATAGGGACGTCGGGGAGGACGGGATGAAACATTTGGCGCTGTGCGCCGGTCGGAGATG